>JAPQLA010201330.1:0-20824 GCA_029822935.1 Naso vlamingii | reverse complement strand
GATAGATGAGTGATTACACTAATTTTAAGACCCATAGTGGAATGAAATTGTTTTTTCATTTCTGTACGTCTTTAAAAGACGCTGTTGTTGGATTTTCACTGAGATATAATGCGTTATCAATTGTACCTCCATAATGCATTATGTTCACTTCTAATACCACTTTACAAACATTGCTATAAGTTGTTATAAATGCGTATATTTACTTATAAGGACTTTTATAAAGCCTTATGAATGCATTTATGAAGCTTTAAAAATGTGTTTATGATGTATTGTAAGTGGTGGGTTCATAAAAAGTTTTGCCAGAGTTATCAGTGCCACACTTGATTGTGCCATTACTGTGCTTTGTATACTGAACAGTGTTTGCAACCTGGAGCTTGTGCTTAATGAATCCTGGTACATGTAGGCACTACAAGAACAGCGGTGTGAACAGAACAACTCGGAAAACTCAGCTCTCTCTGTCAATATAGCACAAACTGAAGAATTTGTTGCTTCAATTGACTGCAGTTACTGTCAAACACTTAGTACAGTTACATGATGTTACAGAAAATTGATTTATTGTGTTAGCCCAGCTAAAACCATGTAAACATGTTAGTCCGACTGAAATTGTACAAAATCGAATTTCTGAACGTCGAGCAGACACACCCAGATAATGTGATTTGGAGTGAAATTACTCCTGCATGTTTACGCCTCAAGTGGACCTGGACTGGCCTAAACAATCCGTGCGTGATCGATAGTCCCCGCCGTGCTTTGACGTGGAACTCGAACAGCATAAATTTGTAAAAGAAAGCCAGGAACAAGAAACAAGAATCCCGTAAGCACGAGGGGAAGTGTGCATCAAATCTGTACCAAAAATAAAGAGTAGATATGAAGTGTTCAGAGCTGTTAAGTTGTTCATGTTTTCACTGTTCGACATAAATTCCTCTAGCCGCTTGCTAACTTGTTTGAAGCTTGTTTAGCTAACCCGAAGAAGGTCCAATAGCAGCCAGCTGTACGCGGCATATTGCTGCCTACTGTAGCAGAGTTGGACATAAATTTATTCTCCCTCTGCACTAGTATACTGGGACAAGGACAGCAGTCCAATTAAATGGCCTACTCGAGCTTTAACCGGAATGCAACCTCACTGTGCATGTAAATGTACTAATTGATTGAACATCCACAATGAAAAGTGGTGGATTTTCCTTTAAGACATTTCATGAAAGAGTAATCACCTCCCCCTTCAAACCCAGTGCCAAGACCACAGTATCAGATGCTGTCTGTGTGCATGCTCATGTGGGAATTGCTTTCAGTTGTTGGGTACCAACAAATTAAATTATAGTGGGTGGTCCGGACCTGTTCTATATGTAGTGGCTCATAAGACAACATATGTTGTGTTTTGGCTTGTATAAAAAAAATGAACACTGGCATGCAGGCAGGAATTTAAGAAACAAAACAAAAAACACCCAGCATTCACGGATGCAATTTATGTCAAAATTAACACACCAGCTCACACAGTAGCCTATATGAGGCCACACAACAAAATAAACAGCAATGTGAGGGTCTAGTGGTGTTTATTTGTATTCAACCAATGTGACACGGTCAGAAAGTAATGTTTTATTTCTCTGATGAACAGACTCGCCACCACACTCCTTGTCTTCTCATTCTTGTTTGACCAGCACTGCTCTCTCTCTCTTAGAGCGCATGCTGGACCAGGTAAAACATAGTTTAGGAAGTATTTTACAATGACAACAATGCTCATTCGTGCTGACTTTTCAGGTGGCAGGTTACAACATTAACATTGTACTGGAGCTGTATTCTAAGACAGTGTCACAATATTTAACTACATTGAGTGACTGGGGACCTCGCACACTTGTCTGTGATCAGTCATGTAGTGTGAAAACCTCAGTGACTGAAAGACTCTTGATACAAGGCAGGCAGTTGTATGGTGTGAACAGGCTAGAGATCCTGATGACTTTGCAGGTCAAATAATGGAGACTATATCACCGATGACACCATGCAGCCCATCTTTTAAAATAAGAATTAAAAAATTAAGTGAGTTATTAGGGCATAAAACCAATGATTCTAGACTAGACTAGTCTAAAATAGAGTTTGTACGATTCTGATACCAGTACCAGAAACGCTGCCGATACTTGAGTTTATGCCAATCCGATACCACAGTTTTATTACCAAAAAAAGCGCCCTGCTTTTAGCTTTGCTTTACGTTACACACCAGAAACAAATCAGTTCTTTGCCGCTCTAAAAGACAACACAGGAAGTTGCTCTGTGCTGCCACTGGAGACTACTGTTTTAGAGCAGCAAAGAAGAAACGATTTCTTGTGTGTCAAAGGGAACTGGCAACATGTCAGTGATTTGGCTTTGGTTTACTCTGGATTGTCCCACTAGTAAAAAAAATGCAAGACTTTAATTCGAGAGGTGGCACAAGTATTGCCAATTTTAACACCAGCACCCTTATAAAGCATTTTAAGACACGTCACCTGAAAGACCACAAGGACTTCACAAAGGCAAAGGGGAAAAGCAATGAACCGCAGCTGCAAACTTTGGAAACTGCATTCCAGTGACAAGAAAAATTCTGCAAAGACAGACAAAGCTGATGAAGATGACTGACAAATTGCCGAGTTCATTGTCCTCGATGGCCAGCCCCTGTCAGTCGTCAAACATGTGGGATTTCACTGCTTAACTGTGCATTTGGAGCCACGGTACAGTTTGCCAGTCACAAATACATCTTGGAAACTGCACTCAACAAAACTATAAAATACAACGCGTGAACATATTTCATGTAGGCTGAAAGAAGTGCAGGCAATCAGCTTTACTCTGACATTTAGAGCTCCAATGTGAGCCCGCTGTTGTTTCTAAGTTTAACAGTACACTGGATCAACAGTGACGCTCTAAACTTTTGTTTTTCAAAGTGCAGTGCTGCAGGAAAACAAGTTGCGTGGGTCACATACTGGCAATGTCAACAGCCGAAGGAGTTGACTAGGTGCACATCAAGTGAAACATCTCTAAGTGAAATGTTCATGTTGTTTTGCATTACAACACAAGCAACATGAAAAAAGCCACGGATGAGATGGATGCGTTGAGTTTGGGGTGCATCACACACAATCTCCAGCTGGTGGTGCATGAAGGCCTACTGTCACAGCGAGGTGTGAGTGATGCACTGGTGAATGGTGGGAAGATGGTCCCGCACTTCAAACAACCTTCCACTCTTCTTGTTACTTAATTAACATTTATGTATCCCAAGACAGTCATGTACTGACTACACTAAGTAACTTCAAAAATATTGTTTTTTGGCTGAAATTATAGGCTCATCATCTGTCCAACTGGGCTCATTTGTCCGAGGAAGCACTTGTACATTATCTAGTTATTTATCCAAGTTTAATATTTGTAGCTCTTTCCATGGCACAACAATTTGAGCAGCAGCAGACGGCACAAACGTAAAGGTTCTGCCCTTTAATGGATGTAAATAGAATGAATTAAAAGACCATCAATAAAGTGTTAGAAAATGCCATGCCAAATATGAAAGTGCTGCACACAATCATATTGATTTAATGGGGATGTAACAGTATCAAAAACTCGTGGTATAATAATACCTCGGTATCAAGTTCATGATGCGGTATTTTTTGCAGTATTTAAAAAGAAAAAAAAAAAGACAAATCAAGACTTTGAAGAAATGCTACTTATTATTATCCATTTTTTGCAATCGTTCTTCAGTTACATTGCTTTGTTTCCTGTATAAGCTTGTGCAAATAACTGTCATACTTAATGTCTAAATCATTGAATAATGATTTATAAATGACCCAGTCCTGTGCTTTGCTTGTCTTCTTTGACTATCATTTCCGACTAGTAACGTCTTTTTGGCAATTATTCCATAAGCTAAATGAGCACTTTTCTTTGTTTCCTTCTTTTTCTGTGAGCTGACTGAGTGTGTTTGTCTGCTGAGATGATGAGTTTTTCACACACAATTCAGCAGGTCTCTCACTAGCTGACACTTTTTCTTTCTTTTCAGAGCTGCACACTGCCACTGAAGAGAAAGTGAAAGTAAACTCGTGCTTCATACATGCGATCTCTTTCACTGCAGCCTGCTTCTGTCTTGTATAAAGCGTTACAGTCCGTGATTCGGATTGTTTTCCATCCTAGACGCATGATGAGGAAAAAGCCCCAATGGTGGATGGTCCTTGTGGTTCCCAGTTCCCTCCGGTGGTCACTTATCCATCCTGCAGGCCCACTACCTACAGGAAGAACCGCCAGGGTCAGACGCGCTGCCAGAAAGGGGGCAGTGAATGTTGAGGGTGTGGATGGACTGGACCAGGGCAGCAGAGGCTGGCTTTGGGGACAGGGAATGTCACCTTGTTGGGGTGGAGCAGCAGGATCTTGTGCAGGAGGTGGAGTGCAACCAGTTAGATCTGGTTGAGCTCAATTTCATGCACAGTGTTGGAACTGGGACCAAACTCCTAGACAGGGGTTGGATTCTATCCTTCTCCGCAGCTGCCAAAGGTGTGAGGCGCCAGGTGGCTGTGGGGATACTTACAAGTCCCTGGCTGAGCGCTGCTACATTGGAGTTGAAGAGGGTTGCCTCCCAACACCTTAAGGCCCGAACATACTTTCTGCATTGCACGTTCACACACATCCATGGACTTGTCTGCTCGTGCATACTGGGAAATAAAAAAATAAAGAACTACAGTACTAAGCATGTGCCCAGTACTTTTAGGTACTTGACCTACATTTTGGCAACAAGAAACAAATCCTGAACACAGTGGAACAGGCATACAACAATGCAGAGGAGAAACTCAGCAAGTACATGTCAAAGGGACAGCCTGCCATTCATTTCCCTCAAGATGTCAGTGTGTTTGATCCTTGTCACATTGCATTTATGTATGACAGTGTTGACAGCTACAACTCTATCCCAGACTTCAGTTCAATCCCTGATGATAAATTTAATGCCTGCTTCACCCACCTGGATCCAGCAGCACTCAGAGCTTTAGTGAGTGGAGTGGTTGACTTGAATGTGTTCTGGAACGGGCCCAGGAGAGACTTCCATTACTAAGCGCCCTGACCAAATGGCACAAGACGTCATCATGCACTCAGCAGATGCTAAACGAAGAAACAGCATCTGCAAGCTGGTGCTGTCCACCCGAAGGAGACTGATCTCAAACAGCAACCTCAAAGCCTTGGTGTTCTTGTACCACAACCAGCGACTTACCAGTGGGGCTTTTATCAGGGATGAAGACTTTGAGGAAGATTACCAAGGAGGTACTTGGTAGATATTAAGGCCTAGTCATCTTTGAGGATGTGTTTATACTTTTATTGACTGACTCCGCCGTATTTCCGTTTTCGTTTAGGGTTTTGTAGCAGCATCAGAAATGCATGTGTATGTTGTTTTGCTGTGTCATATTTTGCTGTGTCTTATATTTATTTTCTTTAATCAGAGTACTGTGATATATTTATTTTCTTTCACAGAGTGCTGTGTTTTATATATTATTTTATTAGAGTGCTTTGTTTGATATTTATGTTCTTTTCTTCTTTTGGGGCAGCTGTGGCTCAGTAGGTAGAGCGGGTCGTCTACCAATCAGAAGGTCAGTGATTCGATCCCCGGCTCCTCCATTCTACATGTCGAAGTGTCCTCGGGTAAGATACTGAACCCCAAACTGCTGTGCCATTGGTGTGTGAATGTGTGAGAATGAGTTCCTAATGAGCAGATTGGCTCTTTGTAGAGAAGTCACCTGCCCTGAGTGTGTGAATGTGTGTATGAATGGGTGAAAGCTGACTTGTGTTGTAAAGCGCTTTGAGAGACTAGAAAAGCGCTATATAAATACAGTCCATTTGGAGTTTAGCGTTATTATTTGCATGTATTAACATGAATGTAACTGAAAGACACTAAAAAAAAAAGTTCTGTGGTCATGCACAGAAAAGCTTTGAAGAAGCTAGCAGATAACACACTAGAAGAGGTATACGAGGCTGGGATGGTAGAAGGAACAGACCCCTATCCCTGCTTCTGATGATCTATCAGTACTTCTTTCTGCTGTGACCCCCAAAATCAAACTTTTTTAAAGCTAACATGAAACAAAAGAAAGCTAGCAAAACCTGTAGTCCTGTTTTCCCTTGCCTACATCCCATATTTGCATGAAACTGGCTCTTCCAGTTATTTTGCATTTTTGTAGGACAAGCAGCACTTCTAGAGGTGTGTAGGTGTGGTGAAAGAATTTTGCTATGTGAGGTAGGAACGTATCATTGTATGATCTGCTCTGTGCAGCCATCAAAGTTGGGCTGGCTGCATATTTTCCATGAAAGGTCCATTAAAAACATTTAGTCACAGCTGAGGTCTTATGTATGATTTTTTAAACTCTGCTGTCTTCAGCCTTTTGTGAAACAAAGTTTGTCTTCTTGCTGTGACAGCTAGTGTGAACCAAGAAGGCCATCCTTTCCATATCTTTTTTTCCCTGTGTTCGCTTTTTGTTAAAGGTAATGTCAGAGAACTTTCATGTGGTGTAGCTACAGTCAGCTAAGAATTCAACCTGCTATTAGGCTTTAGTTACACTGTTTATCTATATGTATATCTATATCTACCTATATCTATATCTATATCTATATCTATCTATCTATCTATTTATCTACCTATCTATCTATATATATATAAAATAGTAGCTATAGTTACCTTGTTGGCCCAGTTAGTTAGGTGGCACACTAGGGCTGTGTTAGTGCTCTATTTTCATACGGGTGCAAACTGGTCTAAGTGCAGTTCCACGGCAAATGGCTTTTTTCCACACCTGTGCTAAGACCTTATTTTTGTGGACCGACATGAACCCAGCAGCGCCAAGCTTGATGGCTTGATCTATACAGCCGTGTATATTGCTGGCACCTGTCTGCTTCCTCTAAAGCCAAAATTGACAATGCAGTGCATCACAGTCTTCTTGAAGGGAGTGAGAGGAGCTGATCTGATTGGCCATGACTGAAATCAGCTGTGACACATCTTCTAATTATCTACTCCTCCTACTTATCACTGTGCTAGGCTGTGCCACAGATGTACCTGGTTTATGGTCACCAAATTACCAAAAAAGCTTTTCCACACCTGCTTGTGCTCCCTGCACTCAGAACTTAGACTGCATCTGCTCTGCACCCAGACCAATGAAAATAGAACCCTTGGTGTCTACACTGTGGGCAGTGGAAACAGGCACAATAAACTTAGAGCAAACGCAGTTTTACCAAAACTGAACACCACCTCTGAGACCAACAGAGACCAGTGTGAAGTGAGTTACAGTGGCTGTGGCAAGACTACAAAGACACGACAACTGGGAAGGGGAACAGCAGAGATGCACAAAGAGGTTGACAATTCTCATAAGAATGAATGAAGTGTGTTTTACAATGATTAATTAAACAAGGCATATATACTCATCTAAGTACAAATCAGAACCTTAAATGTTGGAGCTGAACAGTCAGTTATTTTTCTTTTTAATGAGCATAGCAAGTATACAGGTAATTCTTCACATTGTGAGCATTCATTTTGTATATTTATTATACAAAAAAGCCTAAATGTCACAAATCATGCAGGCAGAGAAACAAGGACCACATGGAATTGGACATTCTACTCTAATTCAGAATGTTGTAAAAATAAAGCAAACCAAACTTAGTCTCGGTATTGTCAATATAAACCTCATAGACTACATAATTATCAGGTAAATATTTTGGATTTAAGTACAATACTATGCTCTAAATTTATGAATTAGAGCCATGGGGAAGTATAAAGTGATATGAATTGAAAACAAGGAAGAAAAAGGAGCTCAAATTTCAAGAAAAAATAACTTAGTTACTTTTTCTTAGAGTCTGGTGCGTGCTCAGAATAAAACAACTGTCAGGTCTTTTTGACTGATCAAACACCAGATTGAATATATAAAAACAATTTGACTTTCATAGTAAGAGCATAAAGTTCTTACTTAAAGTTCTTACTAGTTCTTACAGTGTACTTAAGAAACATGTTCAATGCACAATTATATTTCTATACATAAAATTTAAAAAACAACAACAAAAAACTCAAATATATTTTCATAAACAAGAAGAGGAAATATAAACAAGAAGAAAAAACGTCCCTATTCCATATCTGCACTTAACATCTGTTCCTGCCATGGACACATGTGAATACATCCCTCCAGTCTTCTTTATTTTTGACATGATACCAAACTACAGTGACTCACATCAGCTGTTATCAGAACTGTGCAGTTTCCCGTTTCGGCTTTGTTTGAATTGTGCACAAACACTAAATGCAGAAATAAACAATGTACTTATAGTTCCTTTGTATTATTCTCATAAATCCTCATTCCTGTCGGCTGCTTTGATTACGCTGTTACATGCATTTATTAAGTCAGAGAAAACATGCATGTAAACACGTTTGACATCTTGTTACATACAAATCAATCATCTTTTTACCACTCCTATCCATTTAATTTATTTCATATCTTATTTTTCGTTGTCTTGCATGTGTCTTTATTTGTATTCATTTCTTACAGGGAGGGAACTATAAACATTCAGTGCAAGATGACTGATAACATTAATATTGTTTCTTGTTGGCAAATTTAGCATCAGTGTAAAAAGGACCTGGGTCAAGCAGACCTCCTCACAGCAGCATCCCCAGCAAAAATAACTCCATTAACTGTTTCCCATGCACCATCCTCTCCACTTCCTGTTGTCCCCCCATTCTTCCACACACTCTATCTTTCCCTCATGCGTGCACACACACACACACACACACACACACACACACACAAACACTTCCTGTCATGACAGGGCTGAAATTAAAACAGGCTGTTAGTGTAGACCCTTCCACAGCCAAGAGTGAGATTAGGGACATTTTCTCACAGTGTTATGAAGATAGACAGTAAAGTGATGAGATACAACTTTGTATAACAATGACTGGAATTTCAGATATTACTTTTACTGCTTTATAGTCAGCTGTCATAGTAGCCTCTGCCTTATTTAAAGCTAAAACACAAATATGAGTTGCCAAATTACAAAGACCTTGTTGTTTGTTTGTTTGTTTTTCCCCCATACATGCATCCTATAAATAACACTGTGATGGCAAATTTACTTATAGCAAGTAAAAACAAAGACGATCATTTGTTTGAGGGACAATATTAAGTTAATAGTCATTTTAGTTTACAACAAGCTTCAATAACGTATATTATGCCGAAATTTGCTTTGCAGTCTCAAAGACAATACAGAAACTACTGCCAGTACATAGGTCTATAGCTTGTCACACAAGAAATGCAACACATATTGTGGTTATGCATCATCAGTGATGCATCATGGTGACTATCACAAAAAATGGAAAGAAAAAAAGAAAAATGTAAAATTTTTCAAAATAATTAATTAATTAATTAATTTTTTGAGGTAAAAGGCAAGTCAGTGTGGCCAGTGTACTTTGTGGTGACAAGTTTAAAGGGATAAAAATGGCAAGCAACCCATTAGACCATCCCCAACAGAGACACCAACTAACCCCCATGTGAACACTTTGGTTCAGGTGCAACGTGCAGGAAAAAGCTGAAGAGAGAGACAGAGCACATTCCTATCCCCAATATTCCATTCTCCACGTTCTGTGTGTCGCTGTGGTGAAAGTTGTACTGCTCATGTCACTCAGTGCATTATGGAAGCCATGTGACAAATACATACACATATTTTGGTATTCCAGCCTCTCCTTCCATGCTGGAGTAAGATGGCCGGCCAATTCATACTACTATGTGCAGAGAGGGCAAGCACTACGTTCAGATGATCGCAGAAAACACATATCAACAGATATAATTAGAAAACATGTCTGTGTCCTGCTGTGTTTGCGATGACCTTTTCCTACACAACTTATTAAACCCCTCAACCTTGATCTTTTGGGGCTAATGCGCTAACTTGACCCACCATACTGTTTGTTATGCAGAACCATCTGAGAAGTCATCTTCGCAAACTGTTTGGAAAAGGGCAGGCACTTTTTAAACATAATGGGGCAAGTGATCAGACGAATCATTAAATCTATCACAAGCTAACTTAAATTAATCAGATCCTCTAACCATATAACATAGTAGGAAGACACTACCAACAGAGTGAGGTGGTTAATTAATTTGGGCTGTCAAGTTGTACAGTTTATATAGACTTTCCCTCACAGACATCCTGGTACAGGGCAAAAATGGTTTTCTATTCCTGTGACAACAGGAGGTTAGATCCCCTGGCCTATCCAGTTTGATCTTTTCTATCTTTTTTCCGGGAACTGATGGAGAGAGGGTCTTTCATGTCACTATTAAAGTGTGTGCAACCGCTCTCTTGTCACACAGGTTTTGGTGACAGATCAGACTTTGCCCACCCACTTTTGAAGCATTTCTTGTTATGTGAACTGCTGATGGGGCTCAAGGCATTGGTGAATGATTCCAATGAGGGTCTAGAGAGTTACACTGTAAAAATTTACAGTGAAATTTACAGTAACACTGGCAGCCACCAACCAGTAACTTACTGTCATTATATGTACAGTAAAACTACTGTACTTGTCTTTTACAGTAGAGATTTCTTTTTGTAAAATGTATTTACAGTACTGGCAGGTTTACTGTAACTGTTTTTACAGTGACGATTTCTTTTTGCTGTCGTATTTTTTATTTTACTATGTAATTTTTTACAGCACTGTTCCTTACTATAAGGTGTTATCACACTGCTTGCTTCTTTATTGTAATTTTTTTGCAGTGCTGGTATCTCAGCTGTAAAGTAGTATATACAGCATATGATGTATTTTACCTGGGAGGGTTCCCACAGCGGCTCTTCAACCCTCGTCTCTCAAGCCATCAACGACTGCACTGACCACTCAGCCAAACTGTAACAGCACCAGTGGGACTGCATACTAACCAGATTATAAAATTATGAATAGTATATATAATATATACAGTAGTTCTTCACAACTGTGATTTTCTACATATTACATATTTCTACATATTTCTTTACACAGAACTCTACTGTAAAAGTTATTTACAGTATTGACTGTGTATAAAACAGGAAATCACTGCTGATTTCACAGCCATTTTTACAGTGTAGTCTCAGGAGTTGTTTGCTAAGAGAGTAAGTGATCTATGTGTCCTGTTGAGGCACCCCAGCTGCAAGCTGCTTCAGACAACAGGGGGGCTGTTCTAAGAAAAAAAAAAGCTTGTTTATTTTCAAGAACATGAGGAGCTCCTTTAGGTGGTGAGTAATATAGCTTGATACTTTCTGTTCCCCACCCAACATGGTTGTTGGTGCACCTCAGCAGCATGCCACTTCAGACAACAGGCAGGCAAAATTGTGTCTGTTATACCCAGTGCGTCCATTGGTATGATGTATGGCCCCAGTTACTGCTTCAAAACCCAAGGGTGATTTGAGGGACTGCTCCCAGACTGGCAACCTGGAGGAAATGGAACCCACCTGAGGCCGTACAACAAGCAAAATCTGCTCTCAGGAGTAGAGATATTGCAGGCCATGTGCAACAAGCAAGAGGGGGATTTGGACTCAGGACAAGTCAACCATATGGCACGATGAAACGACTACCCAGATAAGAAAGCTGATGGTGGCTGAGATCAGACGCCAATAGGAGGCAGCGAGATGTGCAAAGGCAGTCTCGCAGTAGAAACAGGGCCAATGGACTACATCAATCAATCAATCAATCAGTCAGTCAGTCAATCAGTCAATCAATTTTGCTTGCATAACACCAATTCATACAAAAGCAGTTCAGAGTGCTCTACATAGGAAACAAAGAGAACAAAGAGCATTTATAAAAATGTGTTAATACACAGAAACATCCAAACAAACAAGATAAGGCAACAAAAATGTGCTAACACAAAGAAACCTCCATCCATACATGCAGATGCACAGATGTGGTCTGTGATGTGCATTATCAACCAGGAGGAGATGCACAACGGGTAGCCAGTGAAGGTTACAGAGGACTGGGGTTATGTGATCTGGTCTTTTTGTCCTGGGTAAAACTCCAGTGACTGAGATTTGGATAAGCTGTAATTTATGAAGTGCTCTGTGAGAAAGAGAAATGAACAGAGAATTGCAATAATCCAGTCTGCTCATGACAAAAGCATGCATGAGCTTCTCTGAGTCAGGCTGGGAAAGGAAGCCTCTGACCCAAGAGATATTTCTGAGTTAGAAAAAGGCCACCCTGGTGATATTGTAAATATGATTCATAAAGCTGAGTTCACCATCCATGATCACACCTAAGTTTTTGATCTCTTCACTTGATTTTAGAGATCTGAACTCCTTGCACTCACACAACAATTGTCTCTGGGCCCAGGCGCCCACAACCAGAATCTCAGTTTTACCCCTGTTCAGCTGGAGGAAGTTTGCGATCCAGTGATCGATCTCTTCCAAGCAGCTTACTAGGGAGTTAATAGGTTGTAAATCATCTGTGGATAATGAGATGAGAAGCAGTATGTCGTCAGCATAATTGTGGTAACTAATGTTGTATTTGCTGATAATGTGGTCAAGGGGAAGTATATATAGGTTAAAAAGAAGATGAACCAGGATGGCACCCTGTGGGACCCCACACACTAATATGTGACTGCTGGACCTGAAGTCACCAAGTGTGACAATAAAATCACGGTTATGAAGATAAGAGTTGAACCACTGGAGCACCATACCAGACAGAACCACCAGGTTTGTAAGTATCTCCAGCACGATCCCATGTTCCAAAAAAAATGAGGACTGAAGTTTTTTTATTTCCAGTATTAATCCTCATGTCACTGACAACCTTTAAAAGAGCAGTTTCTGTACTATAAAACATGCGGAGACCAGACTGGAATTTATCATATATATTTCAGTCAGTGTGATAACAGTTCAGTTACTGGAATACGACCTTCTCAATAATATTGCTCAGGAAGGTGAGGTTAGAGATAGGTCTGTAGTTGTTAAGTGAAATTGGGTCCAGGTTATTCTTTTTGAGGAGTGTTCTGATAGCAGCAGTTTTCAGGCAACGGGGAAAGATACCAGTCTGGAGAGAACAATTAACTATTGACGGGATGCCGTCTGCTAAAAAGTCGAAGCAGATTTAAAGAAGGATGCTGTAAGTGGATCAAGGGGGCTAATGGAGGACTTAACTTGACTGCAATAGCTCATTAAAATAGACTGTGGTGGGCACTGTAGAATTATCTAAGTAAATGTTGAAGTCACCAGAAATTATTATTTTAGAGTAATCAGTGCAGACATTAGACATTAGATCAGCAAAGTCATTAATAAATTCAGAGTTGTATTTAATTGGTCTGGATATTATCAGGAGCAGGACTGGCATGTAACACTGCAGATTGATCGCAAGATACTCAAAGTTATGATATTCTCTAAGTGAGACCTGAAGACAGTTTAAAGAGTTGGAGAAAATGGCTGCTACTTCTCCACCTCGTTTGTCAGGCCTTACAGTGTGCAGGGAGTTGTATGTAGGTGGTGACCCCTCATGCAGTGTTAAGAAATTATTTGTATCTAGCCAAGTTTCGGTAATAAAAAAAGCATCCAAGTTAATTGGTCTCCATAATTTTGCTGACCATAAATGACTTATTGTACAGGGAGCAAAATTAAAAGGGTGAGAGGAGGACCTGGGGTGTGAGGTGGTATGACCCAGCGGCCGCAGGTGGCAGGTGTTTCCCCCCGGACAATACATGCCTGCAGTGGTTTGCTGTCTACAAATCCTGAGAGTTACTATGATAGAGAAAGGGAGATCAGAGGAGTATGTTTGAGCAGCCAGGCCTATCACACCAGGGGAGCTTGCTGCATATGCAGCTGGTGTGAGTGCTGTGACGGCAGTTATAAGGGGGGCAGGGGGAATAAGGGCTGTGGAATGAGTGGCACAGCATCAGTCAAAACGACTGGATAAATGGCTGGCAAAACTGGAAGCCAGGATTGTGATTCTCTTGTTGTTAAGATGGAGTTTATTGTGCTTTTACAAATCAGTGATGTTACAGAAAAAGTCAGTGTGGTTAATATAGCCATACACACATGCAAGTCAGAAACTGTGTAGCCACAGATTGGCACTGTAGAGACAGCTGAATATTTCAGAGCCCTGTCTGAGGGTGGGGGTTAAACCAGAAAATATGCAAATTTTCCCTAGACTTTCGATCGTCACTGCCAAGCATTCATAATAATGTTGGAGCTTGACTGTCTATACCTGAGATCATTCATGCCACAGTGCACAAGAACTGTGTGGGTTAATGGATGGTGTTCAATGATGGCAGGGATATGGAGGTACAGGTCAAGGATTTTAGCACCTGAAAATGAATATGTAATGTCAATAGGGACAGGGACACATCTAACCATTGAATCACACACGAGAATGGAGGAGGAAAAAAGGAGGGGGGATAGCATAAGCTGTGCTAGCTGAACTAGCAGCATGGGAGAGAGGGGGACTGGGGGAGATGGATGGAGCCGGTGATAAAGGCAGACGAGGATGCTTACCGGAGAGGGAGGCAGTCCGGGAGTTGGAGGTACTGCTGCCCAGAGAGGTGTGCTTCCTGTGAGAAAATGGTCCAGTAACAGCACAGACGCTCTGCACAATCGAGCCCAAGGAAGATGGCCTACGCCAGGGCTGAGTAGGAGAGTCCTCATCCAAGTCCTCATCCTCATCTAAACCCTGGAGAGGTCCATAGCGGTTTAACAGATGGAGTGGGTCGCTATCCTCCTCACCCAGGGGATCAGGAAAAAGAGTTAGGGATAGCCTCTTTATGCTCTTCAACACCATGGTCCAGGAGGTGGACAGAGTTGCTGAGTCAACGCTGATGGACATTTTGAATTAAAGAGGGAGCTGGTTATCAGCTGACTCCACGCCAGCTTGCCAAATACAGGAGACGATATGAGACTGGTGATGCTGAAGTTCATGGATGAGCTTCTCCAAAAAAAAAGCTCAGATTTAACACAGGACAGTTCAGCAGGGCCACAATATCAGTGTCAGCAGCACAGCTAACAAGCAGTAACAGTCCCTAAAGTGGAAACATACAACTGGAGTGGGTGAGTAGTGTCCATTTACTTTGCAGAGAGCTCTGTCCCTCGAACCTCTTAACCAAGAAAGGGAGTGTAAAATCCAGAGGTAAAATCCACAGGTAAAATTCCTTAAAACCGCCCTACATGCAACTGGCTAGCCTAGCCACCAAGCTGAAAACAAACCAAGCTAGGTTAGCAGCAGTCAAGGCAGACCTGTATCCAACTAAAAGCTATGAGATCCAAGAAGTCAATGATTACAGTCTTTACCTTGTTAAATTATGCAAGTAAGGGGCGCCTGGTGGCTCAGTTGGTAGAGCAGGTGCCCCATATACAGAGGCTGTGTCCTCACAGGAAACGGGAGTGAGACACAGGTGGAATCGAACCTGTGGCCCTTTGCTGCATGTCATTCCCTCTCTCACTCCCGTTTCCTGTCTACTCCTCAGCTGTCCTATCAAAGAATTAATGCAGAAAAAGAACTCCCCAGTCCCTCCCCCTGACCAAAAACAAACAAACAAAAAAGAATAAAGAAACCATACAAGTAAAACCAGCTAGGATCTAAAAGTGTAGCATAAAAATATGGCTTGAAAGCAGGATGGATAACGAGACGGTTTAAAACAGAATGGCAACCATGGGAAAACTTGAAGCATTGTAACCTCACATGGGGTGATATTTGGGAAACTGAAGGAAGTCGACTCAGCGTTATCATCAGAGCCACCTGTGACATTCTTCCCACATCCAAAAACCTAAGCCAGTGGGCTGGACAAGACCCATAATATGCTCTCTGCCAAACCCCAGCAACATTAAGGCACATCCTCACTGCACCGCTGCAAAACCAGTTCATCCCCAAAACAGTATGGAGGCATAATCAGGTCCCACAGCAACTGGCAATCACTCTAGAAGGAAGGGAAACAACCACCAATGCCCTCCCTCCTCCATTGCTCAAACACTCAATCACCACCCCCTTTGTGAGAGGAAGACAACTTCCAGCTAAGCCTTCTTCAAGAGCTGAAACAACTCTTCTGGACACTGCCAGAGACTGGAAAATGCAGGTCGATCTAGACCACAAACTCACCTTTCCGACAGATATTATAACAGTCAGTCTCAGACTGGACCTGATACATAGTGTCTTTATACAGTACATTGTGGAGTTAACTGTACCGTGGGAGGCCATAGTTGGTCAAGCATATGAACGCAAAAGTCTGAAGTACTCAGACATAGCAGCAGAAGCAGAGCAACACGGCTGGCGTATCCAGGTTCTCCCTGTTGAAGTTGGGTGTAGAGGGCTTGTAGCCACATCTACAAGAGGCTTCTGAAGAGCATGGGAGTGTGAGGACAAGCCTTCCAACCATTAGGTCACTGTCAGAAGTGAAGTCCCAACTGGCTCTGGATTAAGAGAAAGGATTCCAACTTGGCTTTGAAGTGACGATGAATTCCAAGTTTGGAAGTAGGGGGAGGTAGAGCACAGTCTAGCCGGTGTAGGAGAGTTTAGTCCAAACAGACCCCTCTCCCTGAATCTGCCTCCTCCCTGCTTTCCTCTTCTCTCGTATATTACATTGTGTATATTCTGTGAGTCTTTTGGACAATGCTATTTTTGCTGGAAAACTTGGAGCTTGCATATACAGGGCACAAGTTAGAAAGTAAACAGAAGTCAAAACAGACTTCTCTTGAGTTTGCCCGCTCTCCTGTCCTCTCCTCTCCTTTCTCCCTACCTATATAGCATTGTGAATATGCACTGTGTCTTTAAAACAGTGCTATGTTTGCTGGAAAACTTGGAACTCACATGAACAGAGCACACGTTAGAAAGTAAACAGAGGTGTTGATCATTACTTTAGCCATGTACATTATGCTCGCAAATTCAAACAAATAATGATGGACAAAGGATGCAGATCATGTAAGGTACAATTGTTCACTGATCATTTCCAAATGATACCGTAGCATGCCTTGACTTAAATATTCTGATGCCTACTCTCAACATTATGTTAAGGCCATAGTTGAGCCATGAGCGTTATGCTGCTGTTGTTGTAAAATTATTGAAGGGAAAATGCAGTCATACAAAGTCCGGAAAGCAGAGAAAAATGCTTGTTACAATAAATTGTAAAAATTATGTTGGTTGAATTTTTAACAGTTTCTAGGGGGCGCTGTGGAGCCGTTTGGCCCCGCCCACTTGCGAAACCAATAAAATACGTAAATTTTAACCACGACTGATTTTTGTGCCAAGTTTGGTGAGTTTTGAAGTATGTTAAAGGCCTCAAAAAGCCTGTTGAATATGCTAGCGTAATAATAATAATTCCTTGAATTACAATAGGTCCTCGCACCGGTCGGTGCTCGGGCCCTAATCAAGGCGAGGATGACAACGGACATCCTCTTCAGTGGGAGGAGAAATGTGGCAAAATCAGGCTGGGAGTAAGTATATTTGTAGGCTCATCCTACTTATGTGTAGTGAATTAAGCCACTTCTGAATTCAAACAGGTAGTGAAGGAAATTGGGCTGGAGGGGCAAGTGACTCCTTTGCAGGCTCCATAAAAGTGGGACACTTTAAAAACCAAATACAAGGTAAAGCAAATTATATGGCTGGGTACCTGTGGATATTGTGTTGTAGAACTAAAACAGGCTTAAATGAGCTATACCAGTCTTCTCTAAGGAAATGTAATGTGTCACTTACATACTGTAGTTATCCACACATTTAAGTAACTGCAATATTTAAGGAGAAAGAAGTTATTAGCAGCCACAAAGGTGAATTGGTAGTATCAGTTAGACTGTTCTGTTATTGGTCATTGTACATTCTGTCCTACCTGCACTTTCAGTAACATTCTGTTGTCCATTATGTTACTAGGAGTTGAAGAATCCCCCCATGGGCAGTGGCACAGACCACAGTGAGGCAACAGCAGCTACCTGGCTGTGGTTTGATACCATGAATAAGGCACTTGGGGGAAAGGCCATCCTTCTAGCCTCCCATCCTTGTTTCCTCATGCCTGGTACCAAGCAACGGCCATAGTAGTACTGAAGCCTCACCCTCCCACCCTCAACCAGATGGTGAGAGTGAAGAAGAGCCCATGCCTTCCACCTCCTCCCAGCCACACACCAAAAGGCCAAAGAGGGGTGAGGGCATGTTTGCCTTTCTTAAAGAACAGGCTAAAAAGGAGGAGGCTAGAGATGCAGCCCTCTGCAAACAAAATTAAAGATTCCTGTCTCTGTTATGGGTCCCAAGGTTAGTTACCACTGTAACAAATGATTTTGGGTTCAATGCCCTCAATTCTGTAAAACACAGTAGAAACGTCAGAAACGTCTCTTCCCAATTTTCGTCTCTTTATTACAAACTTTCAAAAACATGAAATACATATTTAAGCTTTCCCTAGTGCAACAATGTCCTTGTTTCCATGTCCATTTTCCGTTCACTGTCCCTATTTTGGTTTTTAATTAAACACATCAGTATGGTTGTCCTTTTTCACATATCAGTTTCATCACACTTTTTCACTAAAATAAACATTAGGCTACTTATTTGTTCAAGTATATATCTTCAGCATCTGTGCTGGTTTCATAGCTGCTAGTATCATAGTGCAATTAAAATCAGATTGATTGCATCAGTACAAAAGCATAAAACACATTACACATCGGGAATGTTACTTAACTCACATTACATTAAAAGTTCAGTCAAAATCATAAAATTGAGGATTTACCTTTTAAATCTTAACCAAGCATATTTCTGTAATCAACTTATTCAAAAAAAGTTTATAAACTCTACATTACTAGAAATAACTCTTCAAAATATACATCACGAGAGCCTTGTAAGTATCTTAGCATTTATCAACAGGAATAACATTTCAAATTATGTCAGGTAGCTCTTAAATAACAATATCTATCAGGTATTCAGGGCCATAGCATTGCAAACATCACTGTACACAATCACGTTACACACACTTAAAAGATTACACACACACACTAACGGGATGCTCCGCGCCACAAGCAGCAGACGCCATTTCCTAAAAGTCCCACCATGCGTTGCTCTAAACACGTATTTCTAAACTCAGTTTTAAACATCCAAATCTGTCAACAGACTCATCACAGTCATGCTACATCATGTTAAGCTTTAGGAGGTAATTATTTTGTTACTTTCACTGTATACTGAGCTGTAAAACACAGTAGAAACGTAAGAAGAGTTACAACGGCAACGGCACCTGTGCTCGTTGGTTCCGTTTTTCATTTTCCGCCTAAATTAATACTCATTCTCACAATAAAATGTGGAGGTAATTACTTTGACTATAAGATTCAGTATGAAATATTATGCTTGACGCAAATAGCATAAATAAAGTATGCAAAAATACTTGAAATAATAGTAATGTGTAAACATTCATTTGAAAGAAGAATACACATAAAAGTGACCATACATTTCTTTTCTTTTTTTTCTAATTGTACCACATCTCTCTTAACAGAACTTGTGAAAGAAAAATAAACAAACTTGTGTTAAATGTCGTCATGTTAATTGAAAGAAGTCAAACACAAAATTCTTCAGTTGCTAAATGAAAGAAATAGCACTATCAGAGCTGTCCCTGACCACTATTCCCACCACTGCCTAATTCACTTTATTGTGTAAGCACCTTCCCCCCACCTCTAACAAGATAGCCAGTATCACTAGCCCTTTTTTTTTGTTCTGAAATGTGGCCTCAAACACATGACATGTCTGCTCTACATGCATGGTGTGCATTAAAAGTCTCAACACCAGAACAACTGCTAAGTAGAAGTTAAAACAAAAGAGGTGGCATGCTCCACTCAGTCTCTTAAATCTACTGAGTGGCAACCCAAAAATTGCAAAATGACAAATGAAGTCATCAGCATTCGCAAATGCTTTCAAATGCCGATGACTTAGTTTGCTATTTTCTGCTAAGTAGAGGCACCAGGATGCAAAGTGACTGCCCTGCTTGTGAGACATACAAACTAAACATAACTACACAAATGAAACAACTTTCGCAGGAAGGGAACGCAAGCAGGACACAGCCATCTTGTTGTCCTATTAATCTACATTTATATACCCTACATTAGTTCTGAATAGTCTGACCAGTTGGAGGCCACATTTTCACTGATTAAACAGACAGGTAATGGTTTCAGTTTTGTTGACAGTCTAAGGTCTTTACATATCTCACAGATGCACCACAATAAATACAACAAACATTGTGGGACATTTTTAATTTAAATGTTTTGGTAGTATGTTGCGTTTTAGAATGTACTGTGATATTTTCAAAAAGCAATATCAGCATCCCCTACCAATTAGCCCTTCGCTAAGTCCCGCCCTAGAACCGCCACTGACCAATCATACGTTAGCAACGTTAACTAAGAGAGGAGCACCAGGCAAGCGTTCCCTTCTGGAGCAAAATGCCGTAGCGTTGCGTGTACGGGACTTGCAAGTCTGATGAAAGATATCCAGAACGTTTGGGTGATGTTGTATTTTTCGCCTTCCCAAAACCGAAAACGCAACTGGAGAGATGTCGGATCTGGATTAAGCAGTGTGGAAGACCTCACTTGCAGCTGAATCCATCAAAGATAACGAAAAACTACTATGTTTGTTCCAAGGTTTAGTTAGTCCAGATAAGTCCAGTTAAAGTGGACCTTGTGTCCGAGGTCCACTTTAACTGGACTTTCCTCTTGTGCCTTCATCATATCCAATGTATCGATCAAACCCACGATGTGGGAACAATATCCTGGTGCGCTATAAAAAAAAAGGAAAAGATACCATTTAGCAACGGGCTAACAAATCAGGTAGCAAAAACTATAGGAAGTCATGAATGAAAGTTAGCTCAAAATAAAACAAAATAATATATTGCCTTACCCTGCGATGCAAGAACATTGTTGTTCCTTTATACATTTGTTCTGTACATGAATCGTC
>JAPQLA010201300.1:0-20841 GCA_029822935.1 Naso vlamingii | reverse complement strand
TGTTTTTGTCTGGTAGTTGTAATCAAGTTTATTATGGTATTCATGGTAACACTTTATAATAACTACACACTATTAAGAATTAGTAAAGCATTAATAAGTACTGAATTCATCCTTTATGAAGAACTGCTCCTACATGAAAATCCTAACCATAACCCTGAGTTTTCATGTAGGAACAATGCTTTATAACTGATGAATTCATTATTTATTAATGCTTAACTAATGCTAAGTAGTGTGTAGTTATTATAAAATGTTGCCATATTCATGTATTTTCATTAGTGCTGCGAATTTAATTTATTGACGTTATTTTTTTTTTTACACATGATTAACTTGCACAAGGTACTGGTCCACAACCGCTCTGTAGTAATGCAGGAAATCAGAAGGTGATGCAGTCACCATCACAGACATGTATACGAGATACACAACTTAAGACAAGAAAGCTAAAGAGGAGGAATAAGTATATATTCTGGACAGTGTTTGTTGTAGTCTGTATTATACTGAGACACTATCATAAAGTTACCAGTGAGTTTGTGATGGCGGCTCGAGCTGCTTCATGTTTGCACTGGTCGGCTGCAGTCAGCTGTTAGCTTCCAGGCTATCTCCGATAACACAATGTACCTCGATCGAATCACCCCGTAACTCTGTTTTCTGACACCATGTTGTAGCCTGTATTGTTACTGTGCGTGTCTCCTGAATGTAGAATGAGTGTTTATTACGATGCTTAGGACTGACAGTCAATAAAACACAGAGACAAGACTGAGGGGGCTGTTGTTGTTGCTCATAGCAACCACACAACAGACATGAGCAACTGAGCCCTGATCACAACAGACTGAACATAGCAGAGCACCAAGTGCTGGATCAAAATAAATACCACAGTATTTTTCATTGTTTTGGATAGCTGCAATAATAATAAACATACATTTGTATAAAAAAAAAAAGCACAATGTTTTTGTCCACTCTCATGTTGATAAGAGTATTAAAAACTTGAAAAATGTCCTTTCAAGGTACATTTAGAACTGAATAAATAGATGTGTGAATAATTTTGTGATTAATTGCGATTAATCAAAGAATTTTATAGAGATTAACTCAATTAAATTCTTTAAATCGATTGACAGCACTAATTTTTATTATAATTTACATAAAAAAACATAATGGAACATAGAATATAAAAATTAAGAGTCTCAGAGGTTCAGAGTGAATTATGACACATAAAAATTTCTTAACCGGTTTTACATTCAGCTCAATACCAGACCTAACCGGTAATACCGGCTTTCACCACTAGGAGTCGCACATCACTCATCAACAGTGCTCCTTACTGGAGCAGCACAAGAGAAGAACAACTGAATTGAGTGACACAAAGGCTGTGTTCAGAATCGCCTACTAACTAGTATGTGATTTTGTGTACGCGAGAAGTTCTTGGATGTATACTTGATCAGCCAGATATCTTGTGTATGCATCATGAGCATACTCTACACACACAAATTCCCCAAAAGGCAATGGGGCGGAATTGGAGGAACAGGACGCTGTTAAAACGTAAACCAATCTTGTAATACGGTTTGTATGTGGTTAAATATTATTCAGATGACGGGATCTTAAACGTATCTCAATTGCTGAGTGTTGCATGTAATGTTTCCCCGACTGGCTTGTTAGCTGAACTGTTAGTGAACTATTTTTTATGAAATTATTTAACTATTTATGAAATCATTGAACAGATTTTATTAAATTATATATTAAAGAATATGAAATCAATAAATTAGTCATAAATACTATTTTGCTTATTGGTTATGTATTATTTCCACGAGATCAAACATGTATGGGTATCTGCTTTTCATTCCAATTTTGTTTATAGGGCTTTTAGCTAGTTTTGCCCCCCTTGGCTGTCACTATTTGGGTCTAAACCTGTTTAGGAAAATCAAAAATTGATAAACAGCTGGATGTACCGCAGATGACGGGTCGATCGCCTCGGTCGTCTCCGTGCTGACAGCACCCTCACCCGGTAAGACATGTTGGTGAACAGTCAGATAGCCATTCGGGGTAGAAAACAGCTATTTCAAGTTAGCTAAAGTGAGGCTAGGTTAATATCCTTTTTCAAAACAAAAATGCCATTCTTTCTTTATGGTTTTCTTTGTATTATTAGCTAATGGGGGTTTTATTTTTGAAAATATCCGGAAGTATGTTCGTTTCTCACTATGGTTAGCTTGAGCTGTGCGGCATCTCCGAAAACGTCGGAATGAATTTCAAAACAGCCGTTATTTGGACAAATCAGTGACATATCAGAGATCTACATGCTTACTTTCTTGCCTGAAAACAAATTAAATTTTAATAAAGTGATATATTTATAGTGCTACAGTTAAAAGTAAATCAGCTTCAGCCTGCTGATTTCAGCTCAGTTGGTGTGAAGTACATTCTGGGATACTCGGCTGTATACTACAGTGTAAACAGTCTGCATACTGTTCGTTTGTTGTGTATGCAGTATGTAGTATGCAGTACGTTAGTAGGCGATTCTGAACACGGCTAAAATGTTTTTATTTCTCACAGCAACCAAACGTGTGACATCGTCTGTCAGTGTACATTTTATCTGCTGCAGTTCTACACTCAGACACCTAATGCATTTTTCTCTCAACCGAATCACACTATTTGCTGCTTTACTCCGTTCAGTCACATGCCTCCCGTAAATACTCGCACATAAACTGAACACAGCAGACATGTGGCGTCTTCTTCCCTTTCACAACGTAATGTTGTAAAACAAAATGAAAGTATCATGAACGAGTCAGAGTTGAGTCTGCTTATGTTAACTTAACGTTAGCTCGTTTGAGGAGGGGGTGCTCGGCATTTTCTGTCATAAACTCAGTCGGCAAACATTTTTGCTGCACTATACCAGCTGTGGAGGTCCTAGACAGGCTGGGAAACTTAACAACATCGTATCCGGGTTGATAAAATCATCCGCTGGTCTGTTAAGTTACAAACAGTCACAGTTGGGACCTTAGCGTTAGCTAGTAACATTAGCGTCACGTGGTGGGGGGCTTGCCATTTCTTGTCATAAACTACAGCAGCATAATCATCATTTCTGCTCTGTATCTCTTGTGGAAGTCCAAGAAACGTTGGAAAACTTAACCATGCGATGTCTGTGATTTTAAAATAATCCTGAGGTGATAAAGTCATGTTGTAAGAGCTCAGTGTTTTCACACACAGCACTGTTTCGATGGCCACGTCTGCACTCGTCAGGCTGCTGGGTGTCAGAACATGTTGCTGCTGACGTACGCCAGGATCTGGTTTACTGATAAACGCCGGTATTGCTTATTTGTATAACACAAAAGCCTGGTTTAAGCCTGTACACTGAACCGAACCGGTGAAACCTGAAACCTTCCCAAGCCTAGTCTCTATAATGCATTATAACACATTCTGAACATATAACACATTATAACACATTATAAACACACTCATAATGGGTTGCGGATGGCTATGGTAATGGTTAGGGTTAACTCTAACCCACCTTATAAGTAAGATTACACAGACCCATAGGCGCATTGTAACGCATTATAAGTATGTTCATAATGCGTTATAGATGCATGCTAAAAGTAAAGTGTTATCGAAAACAGACTTTAGCATGAAGTTACTTGATGGCTCCTTGGTTGATCAGTATAGTGTCAGCCTTATGTGTGCAGTTTATGATCAACACAGCTTTCTCAACATTTTAATCTCACCAAACAATTTTACTCCATACTGCTTGCCTGAAGCACACTGAAGAAGGGTTTCAGCTGAAAGGTCTGTGTGGCAATAAAAACTACATTAATAATTGAAGTTTGGAGTGCTGTCCTGTATATTTTTTGACACAGACTGTTGTTTGTGGATTCAGCACCAATTCATACTTTTGAGAATTGATCATATTTTTTTCGGGAGGTTAATCTCAGCAGTAAGAAATGGAGTCTGACCTCAAAGTCTTCAGTCTGCAGTTTGGACTCTTCAGAAAATCACACAGCAGCTTCACTCCTGAATCCTGCAGCACGTTGTCACTCAGCTGCAGCTCTGTCAGATGGGAGGGGTTGGACTTCAGAGCTGAGGCCAGAGAAGCACAGCTGATCTCTGACAAACTGCAGTTCATTAATCTGAATAAAGAATAAATTGTAAATCTTCACATTTTTGAGAGAAAATAGTCTTTATAGTACACAAAAATGAGTTCTGTGAATATACACGATTGCTTTTCCTCTGTGACCAAATATGTGTCTTATTAAATGAAATTTAAACTGTGAAAACTTAATGTGGAGGTACATGGATTTTTTTAGTGAGGATTAAAACACAGTTTTAGAGCTACTGAATACAATTACATAGCGATAGATTCAGTATCATATTTATTCATTTTTCATGTTTATTTTCACACAAATAAATTAAATTTTTAAATTACCCTATTTAGATTTAGCTCTTGATAGCCTACTTGTGTTTAAAAAAAAAAAAAAAGACCCTGGTAAAAGTAAAAGTACTGACTCAACTTCTCTATTCAATCAAAAACATAAGGCACAGGTTATGAAATGTACTCAAAATATCAGTGAAAAGTGAAAAGTTTCCCTCTGAAGGACATCTCTGTGCAAAGCCAACTGAACCTCACATCATATTAATATAATGCAAAGACCATGAAACTTGACTGATGAATCAGTAGGATTGGTCAGAGCTGTTCCTAAACACACCAGAAAATGAGTTGATAGTTGAGTCTCTTTCCCAGAATGTCAAATAGCGACATTTTGGGTTGGCAAAGCGTCCTGAGCTCAGCCAAGATGACAAAAACATTCAAGCTAAAGTAACGAGTCTGTTTGGAAAATGTGACGAGGAGAAAGTTCAGATATTTGTGTTCAAAGTAGGAAGGAAAAGTCAAAAGTTGTCAAAAAAATTAATATTTAAGTAAAGTACAGATACCTGAAATGTCTACTTAAGTACAGTAAAGAAATATTTGTACTTCATTACTTCCCACCTCTGCATTTGGCTACAAATGGAAATATGCTTACACTTGTCTGTGCATGCTTCTGAGTATATAAATGTGTTTACATTAATATGTAAGTGCAAGAAAGGGACTTTTATGCATAAAAAATATTATTTTAAAAATACGAGAACTGACCTGAGAGTCTCTAGTCTGCAGTTTGGACTCTCCAGTCCAGCACACAGCATCTTCACCCCTGAATCCTGCAGACTGTTTTTACTCATGTCCAGCTGTCTCAGATGGGAGGGGTTGGACTTCAAAGCTGATGCCACAACTTCACAGTGACTCACTGAGAGCTTGCAGCAGGAAAGTCTGTGAACACGGGTAGTATAGTACTTAAATTAGAGGAACACTCTAAAACTGACACATGGTTATAAAAATATATAACATTTTGCATCACATACTGTGGCACATTAACATGAGCATCTGTGGCTCCGCTGGTCAGTCAGTGATCACAAGGTTTGTAGTTTGAAACGTGCTCCCCCTATCCGCATCTCAAGTTTTTTGTCAAGTTTCTGTCAAATAAGGCCTACCTGGCTGAACTAAATGTTGAAAAACAAGATTACAACACCATCGATGCTTTTTGGAGCTTGGTGAGGCAATGAAGCAGTGGCTTTACTTTGAACACCCTCCAGATGTCCGAGCTCCTCACTGCATCTCTAAAGCTAAGCCCAGCCATGCAAGGATAACCCAACGGGCCGACTGGGCCAGTGCCCGGGGGCCTCTGACTTCAAGGGGGCCTCCAAAACCCCACCAACTGTAGCATCTTGCCATTGCTTTTTGTAATAAAATAAATAATAAACTGTTAGCTTGAATATGTGCTGAAATACAAACAAATAAACGCAGACTTTATTTGCAAAGAAAAGTATTCTGATTGCTTTTTACTGCTGCCGGTCGCTTTAGGTTTTCAAACCCAGAAGCAGTCATTGTTGTGTGACTTTTTATTCAAACCTTTATTTGACCTTGTTGGTCACTGAGGTTTCCCTCATTTACAGGGACGATGAGTGTACATACAGAGCAACAAAAAAACAAAAGTTAAAATGAATAACAATTGTAAGTAAACACACAGTAGTCAGATGTCATACGTTTGAACTCAAACACAAAAGATAGAATATTCTCCAACTTAGAGAGTGTTGGAGAATATTCCATGACTGAGGAGCATCAAATGAAAAGGCAGATTTCACAAGTTCTAAGTGGACTCAAGGGACTTTAAGAGGCATTAAATCACTGGATCGATTTGAGTGGGATCCAGAGTGCCATTCTAGCAGGAAAGAAATATAAGAAGGTTGCTTACCAGTAAAGGCCTTAAAAATAAACAAATACCAGTGTTTCTTTCGTCTATCAGAAAGAGAGGACCAACCAACTTTGTCCTAGAGGACACAATGGTGAGTGTTATATCTATCTATCTTTCTATCTATCTATCTATCTATCTATCTATCTACAATTTCTCAGTAGCCAACTGTATGGAATCAGCAACACAGTACAGAATTGTATCATCTGGGCATAAATGTGCATGACAGTGACAGTCATTCAGAAGAAAAACAATATCATTGATGTAGATTGTAAAATGGATAGGACCTGAAACAGAGCCCTGTGGCACACCTTTAGTTAAAGGCAAAAATTCTGATTGAACATTACCAGATTTTACACACTGGCACCTAGATGATAGATAATCTTCAAACCAGTCACGGGCCCTAATATCTAAACCTATGTTAAGTAATCTTTTTAGCAGCAGGTGATGATCAACTGCATCAAAAGCTTTTGCTACGTCAACAAATGGAGCAGCACATTGTTTTTTCTTGTCTAATGCTGTGATTATGTTATTAGTAACCAAGGTGATGGCTGAACTTGTACTGCGATTGGCTCTAACCCTGATTGATGGGGACTGAGTACTGAATAGGTGGAAAGAAAAACCTTGGGTTGGTTATTTACTAAAGTCTGCAAAACTTTTGCAAGGCAAGGTAACCTGGAGATAGGATGATAATTACCCAAGTTATCCCTATCACCTCCCTTATGCAAAGGAGTCACCTGGCTGATTTCCAAACAAGTGGAAATTCGCCTGAGAAAATAGAAAGATTAAATATATATGTAAGCTGCTCAGAGATAACAGGGGCGGCCAGCTTAATGATAAAAGGTCTTAAATTATCCTCACCAGCAGAACATCTAGGGTCAATGGATTGCAAGGCATCAAGTACTTAATTCTGGGAGATGGGATGAAAAGAAAAATGACAAGTAGGGCTTACAGGGCACAAACAATCAGAACTGACAACTGGTGGAGGTCCTGAATAGTTCTGATCAAAAAGAAAACCAGCATCTACAAAATGCTTATTAAATGCACTACAATATTAATCTGACTCGAGATCTTACAATCATTTACTCTTAAATATGACTTAGCTTCCGGTTAATATTAGCATATTCCACAATGGCCGAATCTACCGTTGCATCTGAATGTCATTGCTGTGTGCCTCTAGTCAATCCAGCAAACAACTACAACCTTACTAGTTTTTATGGCTTTCCATGTGATATAACCAAAAGGAAGAAGTGTATTCAATCTATTCACTGAGATGAAGGTCAGGACTTCATTACATTTGTGTGTAGCCCGCATTTCAATAAAGCAGACTAATGTTACTCCAGCTAGTGTCAGTGGGCTTTGCAAGCAGCTAAAAAAAAACAGCAGGTCTGCGTTGTTTTCAGTAGAAAAACTGGGGAGCGTCTCATTGGGAGTCCATTACGACAGAGCAACGTCTCGTAAAGTCTATGACGTTCAATCTGACCTTTTCAAACAGAGTGCCAGAGTGAGGAGATCTTACCTGCAGTAGGAGCTAGAGCGCTAGTGCTGCTCATGTTACTCCAGATATGTGTGTGCGTGAGTGAGTGTGAAGTATGCTACTTTGCATTTTGTCTGTCTCTTAATATTTTGTCATTGTAGTTTTTATAATGCTATGCTTCTGTTTGTTACATTATTCCCAGGGTTACGGTGTATCCTATTTTTAGGTATATATTGTTGCATCCAAGGTGTGTTTATAGAGAAGTAGTTGATATTGGTTGTTTTAGAAAAACATGGGGTAATTCACCCTTTATATTCAGTCTTTCACTATTTATATCACCCAGTTTGATATGGTGGAAATTCTGCATGTTAAAAATAATACAGGTTACGTTACTTACAGTATGTTACTATCTGAAATAGGTTGACCTATGCAGTCTGCATTGGTGTGTGTGTGACTGAAGAATCTGAATCACTTTTTTGTGGAGGTGGGGCAGTATGTGTAAGGAAAGTATTCCTACAAGCATGTTGTGTAAATCCTGTATGACAGATGATATCTACAGGTGATGTCATTCAGTCAGGTTATGATCATAGAACGGAGCCAGTGATCACAACTTTTGTGTGTAAACTCTGTATAAACCCCGGGTGTCTCCAACAAATTGTTGAGTGCAAAAACCTTTACAGTTGAATTACAACGTAGTGTGTGTGTGTGTGTGTGTGTGTATAGGCCATTTGATTTCGTTTTTATTTTTCTCTGTGATACTTGTTGGGCGGGGATAAGGGGAGGGTGGGCGCAGCCAGAGAGAAAACGCAGGTGAAATAGTTTTGGCACTGATTGCTGTTTGGTTCAGAGTCAGCGGGGAGCGTCACACCACATCTCTTGATCGTGAGTTAATATTTTGAGTTTTTGTTGTAAAGAGCTGTTTGGAATAAAAGAAATGAATTGACAAGAGCAACGCTTCTTTTGTATGCTGGACACGCATCAGAGATCAGGCTTCCGCTGACGTGTTATCTAATTTGCTCCGAAGGTGCCACTACAGTGTGTGTGTGTGTGCACGCGCGTGCATGTGTTGTAGTGGAAGGGTAGGGCAGAAAGGGGTTTAGGGGGGCCTCCAAGATTTTGTGTCCATAGGCCTCTGGACTGGTAAATTGAGAGCTTTGCCTTAAGGCTCAGCTCCTTCTCCACCACAACGGTCCGGCACAATGCTCGCTTATCGCTGATGCCGCACTAAACTGCCTGTCCATCTCACACTCCAGCTTCCCTGCACAGAGCAGAGACACAATATAAGGTTTCTGAACTGGACACTCTTCTTAGCACCCCTGTGCCTCAATATCCTGGCCATGAAATAACAAACAGGATCGGACACAAGGGACAACCCTGGCTAAGTCCAAAACATACCAGAAACATGTTTGACTTTGTGCTGAGTATATAGACACAGTTCTCACTTACAGGGACCAGATAGCTTGCTTCAATGGCCCCAATAACCCATACTCCCGTAGTGTCCCCCACTGTACTGCCTGGTAGACATGGTCGTAAGCTTTCTTCAAGTCCACAAAACACAGGTAGACTGGATAGGCAAACTCCCATGAACCCCCCCAACAAACATGCAAGGGGAAAGAATTGATCTGTCGTTCCATGGCCAGGATAGAATCTGTGTTGTTCCTTCTGAATCCAGAGTGTGATTATTGGCTGGAGCCTCCTTTCCAACACCCTGGAATAAAATTTCCCAGGGAGGCTGAGAAGTGTGATACCCTGATAATTGGAGAACACCCTCTGGTCTCCTCTCTTGAAGATGTGAACCACCACCCCAGTCAACCACTCCAGAGGTACTGTCCCTGACCTCCACATGACACTTTTAACATCTCCGGGCAAATCTTATACATCCCCGCTGGCTTGCCCCTGTGGAGCTTTTTGACAGCCACAACAACCTCTGCCAGGGATAAGAATGAGTCTTCCCTGAAGTCTTAAGATTCTGCCTCCTCTGAAGAGAATTTTTCAGTCGGGTTCAGGAGCTCCTCAAAGTGTTCCTTCCACTGCCCAATGACATCTCCAGTTCAGATCAGATCAGATCAGCAGTTCTCATCCCCTGAACACAGCCTGGTTTAAGCACTGCTTTCCCTTCTGGAGCCACTGGATGGCTTGCTATCCATCCTGCTGCAGCCCTTCTGGCCTCCTGGAACCTATCTGCTGCTTTAGGAGACCCCTGGGACAACCAATCCCAAAAGGCCTCCTTCTTCAGCTCAATGGCCTTTTTCACCACCAGTGTCCTTCGGTTGCCACCACAGCAGGCACAGATGACCTTCTGACCGCAGCTCCAAGCAGCTGCTTCCACTACAGAGGCTTTAAACATGGCCCACTCAGATTCCATGTCCCCAACCTCCCCCAAGATAAACCAAAAATTCTTCTCAAGGTGGGAATTGAAGACCCCACACAAGGTTACCAGGTCACCCTCATTACTTGTTTGGGTTTACCAGGTCTGTCAAGCAGCTTTTCTCATCATCTGATCCAACTCACCAGCAGGTAGTAATCAGTTGACAGCTCTGCTCCTCTCTTCAACTGTGTTCAAAACATAGAGCAGCATACACCCAATCATTATCAGCGACCATGTACCAATATCCCTCAGCCTGCAAAACGAAAACAACCTCAAACCGTCTCCAACTTGGTGCTTTAATACCTCTTTATTAAAAGATCCAGATTTCAACAATATGCTAAGGAGGGAGTGGGCAAACTTTTTAGAAACTAATGACTCTCCAGATTTATCCCCGTCTTTAATATGGGAAGCTGGGAAGGCTGTAATCAGAGGCAAAATTATACATACTGCTCCTACAAGAAAAACAGGAACAGCAAGAGGAAAAAGATATTGAAAAAAAATAAATAAACAGCTAACAGAAAAATATGCAATAAATCCAAGCAATCAATTATGGAGCAAACTATACAGTGCAAAATTACAACTAGACAATATCCTATTAAAAAAAAAATAGTAAAAAAAATCAAGTTTATACTACATCAACTGAGACATAATAATGTTGAATATAATAACAAATCAGGCAAATTTCTTGCAAATCAATTTAACGAAATGAGGAAAAAACTCTCATTCCAGCAATTCAGGACCCAACTGGCAAATACACACAATCACCACAGGAAATTAATAATATTTTCTACACCTATTATCATAACTTATATTCAGTAGCAAACAACCCAAACCTGGGAGATATTCAGGCCTTTCTTAATAAGTTAAACCTACCACAACTAACCACAGAATACAGAAACATCCTAGATGCACCGCTGACTATTAATGAACTACAAAGTGCATTAGACAGGATGCCAGTGGGTAAGGCACCACGTCCAGATGGCTTCCCCACTGAATTTATAAAGCATTTTGATCAATACTAGCACCACTTTTATTCAGGACAGTGACAGACATTAAAAGCAACAGTTGTTTAAGGCCTCAAATGAATACAGCTGCAATCAAACTGTTACTGAAACCACATAAAAATCCCTCTCTTCCTTCCAGCTACCGCCTTCTGTCAATAATCAATACCAACATCAAAATTATCTCTAAAGCTGGGTACACACCAAAAGCAAATTTAATTTGTGGCAAGATGAAATTATATATAAAGTCAATGGCATTACGCAAAATTGTGTTTGGGGCTGCGACAGATCCGTGGCGTGACAGAATCGCCGCAAATTTTCGCGTGAGGAGGCGATTTTCGTGTCTATTGCATCTTTGCGCAAGTTCAAAATATTCAGCTTCAGCGAAATAGTCTGCCTCGCCATAGCCAATCAGCATTTAGGGTTTACACCTATTTTGTAGGGTGCATAATTGCAGAGCAAAATGGGGTGCCACTTACTGGAGACAGATGGACAGGCATTCCGAAGCCATCCTACAAATCGGAGCACCAATCCTAGCCAACTGGTCGTCAAACTAGGCACTGGTCAGCCTCAGGTAGTGCTGGAAATGGTAAACTCTCCTGCACTGTATCAGTTGTGAAGGTCCTACACAGGTTGAGAAACGTAACATCGGGTTCAGGGTAATAAAATCATCCGGAGCTTATTAGGTTGTGTCACACAGCTCCATGTCAGCCGCAGTTAGCGTTAACTCGTAGCATCAGGAGGAATAGGGCTTGCCATTTTCTAACATGAACCACAGCTGGTTTAATCATACTTTCTGCACAGTATCAGTTGCAGAAGTCCCAGAAACATTGGAAAACATAATGACGCCATTTCTGTGTTCATAAGATAATCCTGTGATGTATAAAGTCGTGAAGTCCACCATATTCACACACAGCAACAGTTGTTTTGACCACTATGTCTGATTCAAGTCAAGTCAAATCAATTTTATTTATATAGCGCCATATCACAACAAATGTTATCTCATGACACTTTACGAATAGAGCAGGTCTAGACCAAACTCTATGTTTAAAGTCCGTTCAGTAAATTCTGGCAAAGTTGGTGCCGTCGGGATATCATTGGTGAAGACAGCGAAACTCTCAGAGCTTTCTGTGCCTCTGCAGGATGTTGTGCACCCAGACACGATGGCTTTTGGCCCTCTGATATCTCTGGACTTTCCACAGCAAGGCAGTGGGAACAAGCGTGGTTTGGTATCTAGGAGACAAGCCCACCTCTTCCTCCTGTCGCCTCTGGGCCAGAAGGGTGAAAATTAACTTGATCAAGCGATGATAATCGTGCGATCACACAACACAATTTTTTTTTTTTTTTCACTTTGGTGTGTATACACCTTAAGGCACTTGATTCTAGGTTGGAGACAGTAATGGCATCAATAAATTACAGTGATCAAACAGTATTCATTAAAGGTCGACACTCTACTTACAGTGTCAGAAGTCTTCTTAATCTGATCAGCATGTCACAACACAGCAACACAAAATCAATCATCATGTCACTTGATGCAGAAAAAACTTTTGACAAAGTTAACTGGTCTTTTTTCTTTGCTACCCTTCACAAATTTGGCTTTGGAGAGTCATTTATTCAGTGGGTATCAGCCCTGTATAACTCACCCAAGGTTACAGTCACAACTTATGGGATCACATCACAAAGTTTCACTCTGCAGAGAGGTACCAGACAAGGGTGCCTACTTCCACCCTTACTGTTTGCAATATTCATCAAATGTAATGGCAACGGCATTACGTCAGAACATCGATATCAAAGATATCTGCTCTATGTGTCAGAACACAAAATTAATTTATATGCTGATGATACTTTACTTTATCTACAAGACACACAATATTCTTTCCCCACGGGTAACATTAAATATCTGGACATAAATATTTCACCTAAATTATCAGAGATGGTCTGCCTGAACCTCAGTCCGCTTCTGGATAAAATCTGTGGTGATGTATGGCACTGGAATAATCTTTCCATCTCTCTTGGGATGAATAGCTACTGTTTAAATGAAATTTTTTATCTCAAATCAGTTATCTTTTTTCCATGATCCCATTCAAACCCACATCAAAGTGGTTCCAAACATTACACTCTGCAATTATAAAATTCTACTTAAAGAACAAAAAAACTAAAATCAGTCTATCTACTCTGCAGAAAAACAAATCTGAAGGGGGATTGGAAGCTCCTAACTTCATGTATTATTACTTAGCTAACCAGTTACAATATCTTTCCAAATGGATATATCCAAACAAAGATTACAACTCTTTGCTAGAGCTAGATCAGATAGACTGCAACAACATTAAACTCTCTGATCTCCCTGTTATTACCACTACCCTCAAGCATCGTAACTGTTTCAAGAACCCACTGATTGCTTCCACCTTGGCCGCTTAGTGGAAAACTCTGGAAATTACAGGCTCCCATTGGAACCCTGTATGTTCTCTGGCACAACCCTGATTTTGTGAATAACAAAATATCTCTTCAATTCAGCACATGGGAGCAGAAAGGGATCCAGCTGAAGAATTAGACAACATATTACTACAAACCACTTCACCTCTGTACAAGACACACCCCATTGATGTCTTTCCCTAACTCTAAGCAAGTAGTCTTGGTGCTTAAACCTAATGATTTAATTTTATAAAAATCATTAATATTAGGGATGTAATGGTATCGTTAATTTTGCGGTATTGTGACAGCAAAAGTACCTCTGCCCCATCATGGACATGAACTAGGAACAACAGAGACCATCATCACAGACTTTACTGTCAACACTTTCTAACAATGCGTAGGCAGGCTGTAGTGAAAGAGAGTACAAACTGATCTCTAAAACTTCAGTGTTCGAGTTTAACTCAGATGTGTTAAAGAAGTCAAGGAATAGCTGACAGGAGTTTAGTTTCACCTTCTTTTTAGTGACAGCGCATTGCTGAGAAAAAGAAAGAAAAATTCAGCAAGCAAGAGACCTGCTGAGCTGGGAAACTTTTCGTCTCAGCAAACAAACACAGTTAGCTTACGGAGGAAGAAGGAAACAAAGAAAGACACTCAATTAGCTCACAGAATGGTCAAAAAGACACTACTGGTAGAAAAGTAGACTGTCAAAGTAGACAGTTAACTTATGATAGTAGGATAAAGGAAAGAGCACGGGACATGAGCTGGGTCATTTACAAATCATTGTTTAATCACTGATAAATGTTCAGTTTTCATCTCTGCCAAAGAGAATAAATATGACAATTATTTGCACATGCTTTTACAGGAAATAAAGCAATTAAAGAGAAAAACAACTAGAAAAAAAATTGGATACTGATAAACGGCATTTTTTCCAAGTCTTGATTTGTCAAAAATACCACAATACTGTACCGTGGACTTGATACCGAGGTATTTTCGTACCATTTGATACTGGTACATCGCTAGTTAATACATGTGTCACATACAATTACTGCATCAATATGTTCTCTTAATAGATCACAGACTTTCTACAGTTCCCAACTGTTTTTTTTTTATCTTTAATTGGATAGTTCTAATACGTATACAAATGCACAATGACGAATGCCTACTGATAGTTTGTATACGTTATTGACTTTCTACTGTTCTCCATTGTTTCTAATTTTATTTGGACAAATGTCTACTGATAATTTGTTGATAATCAGCTGTTGATTACTATTATGCTCTTGATCATATGTTGACATCACACTGTGACTTTCAACAGACAACAATTGATAGTCAACTTTGAAGATGTTGACTCAGTGTACAGATAATTAGTTATTGACATTCAACAGACACTTTTAATATTGACTGACACACTGTTGACATGTGACTGAATATCTACTGATAACTTGTAGAGTTACAACAGATGGACTATCAAAATGTAACCTGATGTTTTACCTAGCTGAAATGATTAGTCAATTAATCCATTAGTCCATTCAAGGAAATAAGTTGCCAACTATTTTAATAATCAGTGGATCCTTTCAGTCATCATTCAAGATGAAATCATGACCTGTCATTTAAAAAGAAATGTTAGGGATAATCAGCGAGTAGGTGTGCATTAAAGGCTTTGCGTCGGGTGGTTCTTTGCCTCCGCATCATGCCTTCAAACTGTTTAACACACCTACAAGTAAATTATCCCACTTATGCCATAGTCATTTTCAAACAATGTAAAATAAAAACATTAGCAATTTTTGGTGAAAGTTTTGCCATCAAAAGTTTTCAAAGAATGAGTTTACCATTGTGATGGCAGCTACTAACTAGAAAAGGCAATTTCAGATGGAAAGATGTGGGATAGTTAATTTTTGTTGAAAACTACTGCTACACTGGCTTAACTTTATTAGCTGATGTAGTGAGAATAGATACCTAATTGATAAAATCAAATTATGAATGACTGAGAAAAAAAGACAGTAGAGAAGCTGAGGAATCTGAAGAACTTTGAATGGTGTTCCTATGTGGAAGTATGAATGAGCTGTGAATGTTTTAATGTACTTGAAAAAAGTTTAAAAATGTAATGATTCAGAGAAAATCCCATTTGACAACATGGGCCAAAAAATTGCAGAAAATTGTGAATTTCTTGGAAACAGTGAAAGATATCTATGTGTTCCTACCAGTGTACTTGTAGGAATGCAGCCAGAGAGAGACAGAGAGAAACAAAGCTCCACAGAGCTCAAACTGTTAAACAGCTGAATAGGATGAAGAAGAGATACTGATGAAGGTAGCATGAGGAGTGATAGTAGTGGTCATAGTAGTAGTACTTGTGGTAGCAGTAGTAGGAGTAGCAGTAATATATGAGATAATCAAAGTATTACTAGTGGTAGATGAGGCTGTAGTACTTCTGAGTGTATCAGTATGACTTTGTGTCCTTCAGTCCCAACAGAAACTGAAGAGTCCTTTTTTAATCAGATCACTGTCCCCATAAAGACATAAGCAGGGAAGTGTGTGTGTGTGTGTGTGTGTGTGTGTGTGTGCTTCCAACAACTCAAGGTTTGAATGTATTGTCTGTCAGTATAGAATGGACAGGTCTAAACTGCCCAAAATACCCCAGCAACAACTAACCAATCAGAAGAGAGCCTTTTCGAACCAATCAACATCAGCTGTGTTAAAGTATAACTGACACTTTAATACTGGAACTGACTGAGAGACAGAAATATATATCAAGGCCAATTTGTGTGTGTGCTTTTGTTTGCATTAGTCTGAAATGTCCTCACAACAATATAAAAGCCAGATTGTGTGTGTGTGTGTGTGTGTGTGTGTGCGCCCTTGTACGGCTATTTTTGTGAGAATCAGTTTTTAGTCATTTGAGTTTTACACCATGGAAGTGAGGACGCGTTTTGGAAAGTGAGGACATTTCATATTGACATGATAGCATCGCTCAGTTGCTGCAGATTTGTTGGCTGCGCATGCATGATGTGAATCTTCCGTTCCACCACATCCCAAAGGTGCTCTATTGGATTGAGATCTGGTGACTGTGGAGGCCACTGGAGTAGAGTGAACTCATTGTCATGTTCTAGGAACCAGTTTGAGATGATCTGGGCTTTGTGACATGGCGCGTAATCCTGCTGAAAGTAGCCATCAGAAGATGAGTACACTGTGGTCATAAAGGGATGGACATGGTCAGCAACAATACTCAGGTTGACTGCAGTGTTTAAACAATGCTCAATTGGTACTAAGGAGACCAAAGTGTGCCAAGAAAATATCCCCCACACCATTACACCACCACCACCAGGCTGAACCATTGATACAAGGCAGGGTGGATCCATGCTTTCATGTTTACGCCAAATTCTGACCCTACCATCTGAATGTCTGAGCAGAAATCGAGACTCATCAGATCAGGCAACGTTTTTCCAATCTTCTATTGTCCAATTTTGGTGAGCAAGTGTAAATTGTAGCCTCAGGTTCCTGTTCTTAGTTGACAGGAGTGGCACCCGGTGTAGTCTTCTGCTGCTGTCGCCCATCTGCTTCAAAGTTCGACATGTTGTGCATTCAGAGATGGTCTTCTGCATACCTGGGTTGTAATGAGTGGTTATTTGAGTTACTGTTGCCTTTCTATCATCTAGAACCAGCCTGGCCATTCTCCTCTGACCTCTGGCATTGACAAGGCATTTTTGCTAATGCTCACTGGATATTTTCTCTTTTTCGCACCATTCTCTGTAAACCCTAGAGAGGGTTGCGCGTGAAAATCCTAGTAGATCAGCAGTTTCTGAAATACTCAGATCAGCCCATCTGGCACCAGCAACCATGCCACGTTCAAAGTCACTTAAATCACCTTTCTTCCCCATTCTGATGCTCAGTTTGAACTTCAGCAGGTCATCTTGACCATGTCTACATGCCTAAATGCATTGAGTTGCTGCCATGTGATTGGCTGATTAGATATTTGCGTTAACAAGCAGTTGAACAGGAGTCTATAATAAAGTGGCTGGTGAGTGTATATCACAAGAACCCTCACAAAATTTCCTAGTTTTCTGATGTTTTTATGTGTGGTTTTGCTAAAGCAATGGGATTCATTGAGAGTTGTTCTCGAGATTTTTAAATTACGTTTTACTGCTTCTCCACTCTAGCCTGCTGAAGATTTTGCAATACACACCCGTTATAAAATCTATATAAAATATAAAATCTGAAGAGGAACATAAAACTAAAACTGTGATATCTCAAAAACAGTAAATGATAGCAAAAATGTGAATACAAAAGTTTAAAGTCATGCGAGTGTTTTAAAATTTGGAGTTTATGGGCGGAAGTCTGGCTGAACTTTAGAGCTGAATAACTGTGAATTTTCTGAATTTTGAAGATTCTGTACACAAGAAATGAGTGGGCCAAAATTCCTGAAAAACCTGGAATATTTTGAAAATTTTGAATGATATCAAAATCCGAATGGAAGCACCTTTGTCCTGAATTTTCTGTATCTTTTGGTGTTTGAATGGTTTGAATATTTTACATTTTGTGGAAGTAGAGGCCAAAAAACGGCATAATAATAATAATAATAATAATAATAATAATAATAATAATAATAATAATAATATATAAAGAATTTTTGTGTGCAGAAAAACATTTGTATGAATGCTTTCAGCATTCACACAGTTGTAGTCCCCTTTCAAACCAATCTGATAGATAGATAGATAGATAGATAGATAGATAGATAGATAGATAGATAGATAGATAGATAAGTTAGTTAGTTAGTTAGTTAGTTAGTTAGTTAAAACTTTATTGTCTCCCTTTGGGGAAATTTGCCTTCAGAAGTCAAGAGCATATGTACGTATAACACATAACACACATAATACAACATAATAATACAAAGTAAACATCCATAGTATTGGCTACATAGGAAACTAACCTAGACACAATCAAACCTACCTTACAGCTAGGCTCATTCATGCACATTTATACACATAGACACCATCCAGGCCCACCCACACCTCACACACACCAAAGAACCGCTATTGCACCTAACCCTATAGAAAAAAACACATTGCACTTTCCCTAGGCTATTGTACCTTTCCCTACCACACACACATTAAAAACCACTATTGCACCTAACCTTATTGCATCTGACCCTGTAAAACACACACACACACACACACACACCATTTCTCACTGTTCAGCAGTTTGACTGACAAATGGATAAAAGAAAATTTGTATCTTATTTATGATTATTATGAAATGTCTATCCATTTTATGAAATGTTTTAGTTTTTATTAAATATTATCCATCATTATGAAATATAATGTTATCATAATTTCATCTTCCTTACTTTTTACAATAAAATAGTTTATTGCATTACCGTTTATTTGTGTGCCTGATGTGCAAAGCACACACAGGAACACACTTGTTATTCCTCATAATTATCTTTCTTCTTATTATTATTTTTTCCTCTGCCAGATTTTGGCGTGTAACTTGTGCTGCAGCTTTGAGCGTGCATACAGAAAACATATGTCAAAACATGCGGAATTATCGGATGGTGTGCTATGACTTTTGGTAACAATTTGGAAAATGGTGCTTGCAAAAAACGCGAAATTCCCATAAGAATGACATAGAAAAACTTCGCAAAATATTATCAAACCCATCCCTCTTTAAACTTGTACTGCTTCCACATAGTTTAAGCTACAGACTTCATTCAAACCTTAAATAAGACAGAAGGCTTTGAACTATTTATCTTGTATTCACAAGTTTTAGCTATCTTTTACCATTTGAGATGTTACAGTTTCATATTATATTTGAGAATAATGAATAAACATTTCTTAATAATCAATTGATATATTAATTGAATTTGAATAAAATGGCGCACCATACACACTGTGCCAGTGGTGTGAAATAGTATGTATACTTCCCATCCCCTACGTGGACGGAGTCAAGTCTCCCATGGAGACAGTTGGGAACCAACCTCCCTTCACCTCGTTGAAAGTGTTATAACGTCGTATGAATGGACGAAAGCAGATGGATTTTGTGTCACATGATATACGTTTGATTTATGGATTAACTTTTAATTCATGGTTTCAACTAAAAGACCATTTAAATGTCCATTTATGTCCATTGCGAGGCAAGGCGGGAAGCACCGGTTCCCAAATCTTGCAAGAATGTGTTGCTGAGACAGAGACAGGTCTCAAGCAAAGTAAATTTTCTCCTGATTTGCCTGTCTGAAAAATGCCATTTTTGTCTGTGAACGTTCAGAAGATATGTGTCTTGTGAAAAATGGGTCCAAAATGTATCTTGATGACGATTGGGTGCAAGAATGGATTATAATATGTGATAATATGTTCATTTCTCCCATAAGAATGAATGGACTGAAGACTGCTTCTAGTCTCCTGAAGGGGCGGGGCCACGGTGAAAAACCATGTGAAACTGATACAGGAAATGAACATTCAATGGGAGGTCCTGCTGTCTATTAAACGGATTTAATGCACACCTGTCAGCCAATCAGAAAAGAGTATTCACCCAGATCATGGCATAAATTCACTTAACAGACCTCTTCTCCAAAGGGAGTGAACGATGAAATCCTTCTCAATGTAATATTGTAACTTTCTTTGTGATTTGAATATTTTTAAACATCTGTCACCTGTGATGCTATTTATTAGAGATACATCCAACCTCGGTTGGCATATCCTGCAGCTGAGTATGGGAAAAAGTCTTCAATTAATCTTCCTCATGCTGAAATGCTGTCATTTTCTACGAAGGCTATCCCTTATAGTAGTTTGAATAAAATACACGTGTTTAGTTATATTTTGCCCTCTGCAGTATTTTAATTATACTCTCTATATTGTTTTATTATTTAAATTATATGAATGTCACTGTATAAAATTCACTTATGGTTTTTATTTGTCAAATATCAAAGATTTGTTGCTTCCAGTCTCTTTTGAAATGTTGAGTAAATGAAAGAAGAAATGTGAACACATCATTTTTACTCTGAGAAACTGTGATATGAATTTTGCAAATTTTTGACATTCTATAGACTAAATGATTAATTGTGAAAATTATCAACAGACAAAACATGATAGAATTTCATCGTAAAATAAGGTTTATATTGGTCTAAAATGCAGAAATGAATAATGTTTACATGATAAAAAACTTTCTGTTTTTGAATGCTATGTTATGACATAATTGTGTAGACATAACTGTGGTTGGCTATAACATAAATTAGTTTATAATTGGATTAAGTTGGAAGCAGCACAGGTTTTTGACAGTGTGTCAGACATTGTAACTTTCGTGTTTTCAGTAAACATTTTTAAATCCAAAGAAAAATTG
>JAPQLA010201269.1:0-20849 GCA_029822935.1 Naso vlamingii | reverse complement strand
TAATGCAAATGCCCTATTGTTCCTAGAAGCACAACTATATTATTCATCCTATTACATCTTGATTGACTTACTAAGACAACTGCATAACAACTACTAATATCCAAACATGCTCATGTAACACATTACCTCTAACTATCACTAAAACACATCAAAAAAACACAAAAAACAAAAAACGCCTTCACCAAACGGGACCAACCATATACTGTACTAGGTTTTGACCTAGTCTTGTTGTTTACTTACATGTGTAGTTACCTATAGTCACAAAGTACTCCCTGTCCTTCAAGTAGGATTCAGTCCAGTTTAGTGCTGTACCAGAAAGTCCCACCCAGTTTTCCAGTCTGTCTGGTAATATCTGCGTTTAAGCAGATGCCATTAAACACCTTAATAAGAGCAGTTTCAGTGCTTTCGTGTGGTCACAAGCCTGACAAACTGTTGTTTAGAGCCAAGAAGTTATTCAGCTGTTGAAACACCGCTTTTTCAATGATTTTCCCTAAAAATGGAAGGTTTGATGCAGGCCTGTAGTTGTTCATTACAGACTAGTCCAGATTATTCTTTTTTTCAATGGTGGCTTGATGACTGCAGTTTTCAGGGCGTGTGGGAAGACGCCTGAGAGAAGAGACATGTTGACGATCTTGTAAGAGTTCTGAGGTCATGCATGCAATTTGACACACTTTCAAAAACACCTGCTGGAAGAATATCAAGACAGCAGCAGGAGGAATGCACACGTTGTATGATGTCCTCCAGGCTTTTCTGGTTGATCAGATAAAATTGTGTCATATAAACATTATTGTAGATTTAAAAGACAGCTGCCTATGATTATTTGTGCATGTGTATTTTGGTTGCAGCTGCTCTGTCGGGTCAGGGTATGGATTTAACCTTCACTGCTCACCTTCTGATGTAAATGATATTTTAAACATTGACATTTCATATGAGACTCTATACAGGTTTGGTTAGTGTTCCCTGATTTCAGGGTGGTGTCCCCTTATTATTAATTCCTTTTAATAATCTTTTGATATTAAAACAGTTATTAGTATCAATAACCATTTTTTAAAACTCATTTCCCAAACCTATAACCATCAATTTCCAACACAGTCAAAGTCAATACAGCTCATACAGCTCAGCAAAATAATCAGAAAACGTTGCACCATATTAAGGTGGTCTGTAGATCTTTAATAATAAAGCTTGAGAAGAGCAATATGCTAAAGAGCCACTTAAGTAAAGACTTAAAATTTCCACCAGACATCTGCTTACATTGCACAGAGTACCATGAGGTAATGTTGCCTTGGCAACACTTTGACGTTCCACTGCGTCTCACCGTGTTTTCTGTTTTGCGTCACAGTATGGCCGTGCAGATGAGTAAAGGCAGGTCATACCAGGTTCATATGAATATCTGAAGGACTTTTATGAAAAGAAAAGTAATGCTGTTCATTGCACATCTGTCAGCTATAGAGAGCCAGTGGTGCAGCCTGTGCTGAGTCAGCCGACTTGGAGACGTGAATATATTTTATGTTTTTAAACTGCTGCAGAATCATTTGGTTCATGTTGGCTGAATAAAATGTTCATTTTATCTGCAGTAAACCTTTCCTGCACCTCTTTTTTAATTTTGTGCACAATAAGACACTAATGGCACACTGTTAAAGTGGTAAAACATTAACTTGGAATGATTTTTCTTGGCCTTTTAAAAAGTAATCTCTGTGGTTCTATAGTGGACTGTGGCAATGGCTGGGTGCTTGGGATGGATGGAGGAGCTTCTACTAAAAAAAAAAAAGCTTGAGCAGCTCATTAAAACAAGTGAACTGGAACTAGTTCATTTTCATCAATGTGAACTGAACTATGAGCCAGCTCTTGTAGAGTGTCAGCTTGCACAACACTATTGGTGCTGTGCAGCTTTATGTTAGCACACTCTTGTTTTGAAATCATGGTGTTGTTCCGACATAATCCATTCACTTCTAGCTGGTGAATTTCTGCTATTAGCTTTGGCTAAGTGCCACATTTCCAGTCACTCTGATACAGGCTTGTGCTGCTGGTAGGTCTCGCTTAGGTAATACTGAGAAGGTTGAAATATGGCAACAGCCTGCCATAACTACAAAAATAATTAGTCCCAGTGATTCAAAAGTATCCCGTAACAACTGCTCATAAATTATCTCAGAAGAAAAACAAAAATATCAGCAGAAAAATGCATGCAGCAAAGCATCTGGCCAAGCAGAGACCAGGAAGTGGAAACATAGATCCTTCTTCACTGAATGTGTGTGCGCTTTGATGCACTCTATGTGTTTGCGCCCACTAGCTTTTTATTTACAATCAGCTGTGGAAAAGCGACAGATGCATGTCAGTTGATCATATGCATCATTCAGTACATGCCATCATGGTCATCTTTTGGGCTATTTTATTCACTCTCCTTAAATTAACCGCTGCAGCAAACACCCTTCAAAATATGCAACTTTTACTTTGAAGGCGAGCTCTTTGTGTTTGCAGCTCTCGACTTCCTTTTTCAATTACATACAAGTTGGACAATCCAACAAGCTGACACTTTTTTAGTCTCTTGACTTCCTTTTTCAGTTTGATTGTTCAAGTTGGACAATAGAACAAGCTCAAGCTTTGGAGCCCTGGATTTCATTGAATGTTATCTTTCAATGTGACACAAGCAAAGTGTTAACAACATGCGCTGTTAAAGAACAAACTCACAAGAGTCAAAATATATTTGCATTAGTGCAAGTAGGACAATGAAAACAGGAAATACACTCGTTACGGGCTTTTTGCATCGTACATGTAGAACAGCAGTAGGTGAATTGCAGACTCTTCCACCCTCCATCCACCTGTAGACGCTAAATAAACTGCATAATTACTGCATGTTTTTTAAAGATTTATATATATTTTTTCATGGTATAGGGTAATTTAATCATACTTGTGCAACACCAGGAAGAACAACAAACAAATCTTTATAGAAAAAAAAGAACAAGGAATAGAATAGAATTAAAAAACTATCAATAATTTTAATAAGTTTAAGGAATACACGTAAACACTCAGGAAAACAATTCCTTTGTGCTCTATTTGATTTTGCGTTTGCAGGAATGTAAACTGCAGCAACAAGATAACGATGATTATATGGTCCACATCTTGACATTCAACGTCTGAAATCTGGGGAACGCTCTCCATCAACTTAGACTGCATTTGAGCGCCAAGCATCACTGATGTAAAACACTGAGTCTGCCTGTAGAGGGCAGTATTGTGCCATGCTGTGGTGCAGACAGGTCTCTGTAAACATGTAATATAGTCATGTTAATTCCGAGTTGGGTTGATGTCCAGTCTCAGCCCCCGCCCCCGCCCCCGCCCTCAGGTGGTCTGGCTGATGGATCTGGCTGGTGTGAAGGTGCCATGAGCAGTGATCTGCACTTACTGTCCCAGTGCTAAGTATATGACATAATAACATGAAAACAAAAGACGGTAGCAAGCCTGAAGCAGTCAGTGGCTGCACCACTAACACAGCTGGGTTTTGGTTTGAGTTTCATACATTTTTGTCGTGTACTCACCCAGAGCTGAATGTGTGGCCGAGAAAGGCTTGGATAACCAGTGGCAACTCAGACTTAACGATGAACAGGTAGCTGGACATGGCTGCAGGCAAGGAGATTACAGAGCTCTTCTGAATCTACATGACCACGTGTATTTGCATATTCCTTTAAAAGTATGTTACTTTTCCTTCCTTTGTGAAGATGTGCCATCATCATCAGCTACTCATAAAACATTTCAAATACAAAACTAATGTCAGGTGCCTCATTACTGTAACTTTTCCTTTCTTATCTCAGTGTAGTTTGATTTGAATTTGTTTTGTATTTTAACTTTTTTTGAAGGAGGAGGAGGAAACCCTAAGGTAGGAAAAATTTTATCTTAGGATAGGAACTTGCCACTGAAAAACATTTAAAGTAAAGAATTTTGTCAAGAATCTGATATAATAACAATAAATATTAAAATAAGTTACGCAAACCCTTACTCTGTGTTGACTATTAATAGATTTGGGTCTCTGAACCCTCTGGACTGGGATCCTGGAAAGACTGGAAAAGTTCCTTGGTAGGCATGTCCATTTGATAAGAAACCCCAGATGGTGTAAAAATGCCACAGTACATGAGTCGCTCTGACCGTATCAGTGTGATGCTTTTAACATTTTGGTGATATCATCCTTTCAATGTCACAGTAGCTTCAGTTTATTTTCTGGGTTTTTCTTTGGGATTTTAATCATGTAAAGCAGCTTATATCAGTTCATCACATGTCCCACTGATGGTAACGAAACATTGGACCTGTGCTATTCGTGACTCTTGTCAGAGGAACAGTCATTTACAGAGGTATGTGTGAAACACATCACACAAACAGTTAGCAAAAGAACATTTAAGCTATCAGTTAAACAACAAATTTTGAATGGATAAGATGAAACATATAGAATATGGAAAATAACTGACCAACTGAGATTGATGTGCCAGGAAAATGTGAAGGAGAGGACACACTTTGATTGATGACACTACACTGTGATACTGCATTGTTGTTGTTTTTTTGTTTTTTTTTGGTGAGGTGTTTGGTTGAGTGTAGTTTATTTTGGTTGTGTGTATTATATTTTGATGATATAACACTGAGCTGAACGTTCTGTTGGAACAACTTTCTTTGAAGGTTGACATGTTTGAGACTGTTGATAAAAAGGACCAAAACATTTTGCCTTTGTGACTGTAATTTATCACTGAAGAGTGGTGGCAGTAGCACTGTTTTTATTTGTATTTTTAGTGGTATGTTTTTGTTTTGTTTTATTTGCCAGGTCTTTTATTCTGTTTTGTGTTTTTTGTATGAACTGTGTCAGACCCCACAAAGAACAGATGCAGCTGTGCTGTGGCTAATGTAGATCCTAATAAAACTAACCTAAACTAAACCATATTAAGGAGTTTGATTTCTTCCCTCTGGCTGCTGTGTAAAAACCTATCTACAACTGACTTCACATCAGATTTTGGTGGTCATTGTGGCAGAAGAAGTCTGTGTTTGCATTTGCACTGATGGTCAACACTGGAAAATATTGAAGAGGGAGAAAAAGTCTATTAACACTTTATTTAAACAGTCTACCTTCAGATAGTTTATAGAGTATTTGTAACATTTCAGCACAAAACTGTTTCACAGTAACCCTCATTAGTTAATTACTTTATTACTCTCGGTTGAACATTCTGAAAACATTCCGAAAAAGTTCAAGTAAGGTTAAAAAGTAAAGTTCAGCTATGTAAATATTTAACAATTATGTCAACAATTTTATCGACAGCTGATGTATGTTGCAAATACTCTATAAATGATCTCAAAGTGTAAGCAGAAGTCTTAATTGTCTCATGTACAACAGAATGAAATATGTCATGTGCATTAACGCACCATGAAGAGCAGCCAGCGTACAGCGCCTGGCGGTCAGCACAGTGCTGTGGTTGGCAACACTGACAGGAGAACTACACCCACATGCTGCGTTGGGGAGTTACTAGTTACAAATAAAGAAATTAGTTGATTTAAAAACAAAATAAGTGTAACTGTAATCAGTTACAGTTACTGAGAAAGAATTTGTAATCAAAATACAGTTACTTGTGGAAATATTAACGATTACAAAGAGGTTTAAACATCTGAATACTTTCTGTCAAAAGCTTAAGCCATATTTTGAATAATATTCATTTTGTTGCTTTGCATGTTTTTGGGGTGCACAGTGTCTTCTTCTGTCATTTCCAGTCGAGGCTGCTTAGTAAAGTTTGATGCTGCTCTGATGTTTTTGATTGGTTCTCCTGTTTGAACTGGCAGCACCCCATGTCTGCCTTTAGCACTGCCTTCTTTAAACATTTGAAAATGGTTATCAGTTGAAAGCATTTGCTAGAAATTTAGAAAAAAATTTAAAAAGTAATCAAATGTAATAAGTTACATTACTTTGATAAAGTAATTGAAATAGTTACATTACTTATTACATTTTAAATAGGGTAACTAGTAATCTGTTACCAATTACATTTTTAAAGTAACCTTCCCAACCCTGCCTACATGTACATGTAGAACATGTTATAGGTGGTGGGGTAAAGCGCAACTCAGAGAAAACCCATGCGAGCATGGCGAGAACATGCAAACTCCACACAGACAGGCCTTGCACCAACAGGGAATCGAACCTCCGAGGTGTGAAGCGTCCTTTTTTTATTAATGTTTATCTATTACTCTTCCTGCTGCAGATCAAATTCTCATTTGAGATAACGATAAGTTGAAGTTAAAGTCGAAAAAGCTAAATGACCATGCATTGATGGCATAGGCCAACATGATTAACAGCACCCATTAAGCTAAAACTGAATTCCCACCTTTTCTTATCATTATGGCATATTAGCTAGTTAGTAGGACACAGCTATGACTTTAGGAATGATCTCTGTTACAGGAAGATATGATTTTTGTATCTTTGAAATAAAATAAAGATATGAAAAGCAGTTTGTTGTGTTCTCAGTACCCTTTCACTTTGCTACAGTTACTACTCTTCTCCGCTAGAGGTCGCTATAGACCACAGAATGTTGTACTGCACTGTTGTTGTAACACACACTCGAAGAAGTAGTGCAAGTATTGAGCTGAATTCATGTGGCAGTCTCGCTCTCTTTCTTCATGCTAATGTTTGATGAATGTTGCTAAGGCCATAACACAGCTGGGACATTTTTTTTGTAATGAGGCCCCTCAGTCTTACCTCCAATATTATGTAGAGTTATAATGACAGCTGCGAGAATCTTCCCAGGATGACCAAAAGCTCTCAGGCCAAGCTGCTCATACGCTCGAATACCTGGAGAGACCAATCAGAAAGAATCTAACTGTGGACATTCACAGACTCACAGGACCACTCATGCTCAGTGACAAAGAATCCTCACCCACGACTCCAGCACTGCGCAGCAGCAGATGAATAGAGTAACACGACAGACAGGCGATACATGTCAGCAGGATTCTGTAAAACACAAACAAGTATGGTATAATGCCATTACTATCACTTATAATGACACTGTTGGCTAGTTTCAGTGAATTGGATATTACAGAAATTCAGGGCATTACTAAGAAAAGCTGCTCTTCTTTCAAGTCTAACAAATCAATGAAAATATACAGGCAGCCATCACCCTGCACTCACTGCACAGATCCATATCTTGCGAAGAACTATTTCACTTTGTCTGTTGCATGGCCTCAGTTATAATACTGCATTATTCAAAGTTTCTGTGTGTATGATTTACAGGGAGCTTTGCGCAAAATCTGGAGCACTGACACGTTTTTGCACGAGTCCAGAAAGGCAAAACAAAACATTTGGCTTTAGAAAGGGCCTCTGGTGTTACATGTGAGTTTCACAGCCATTGTGCGTTTTTTTCCCACATGCTTGGAAGAGGGAGTGAGGGATTCAGCTGGTTGCAATCTGAAACCTCAGCGCTACCGATATCCAAATGGTTTAGTCAGTTAGTAGCCTGATCCTATGGACCTGACCGTCAAAGGCCATATGTTATGAGTGAATGGGCCATAAATCTGCAATATGGTGTCACTTCATTGGCCACTTGACTTGTTTTTCTGAGAAACACATTTTGAGGGTGTATGTGGTGCGTTTCAGTTACAAAAACAACAGTTAGGCGTCCTAATGAACATTTAAAGGTTTTGCTCGCTAACATGCACTTTTGTGAACACTTTGTGATTTCACAGACCAGCCACCAATCCAAAGCGTCTATTTGACAACGTGGGAATGACACTGAATATCTAATTTTCTTGTAGTCAGTCGGTATTGGTTTAACACATAGACTTCAGTTTTTGTGCTGCTTCTTACCAAGAGTCAGAGTTGGTTTTCGCCCTAACTATCGTCACAATCAGTATTACAACTATATGGTGAAGCTAACCACAGCAAAGGACTCAATCAATCAATCAATCAATCAATTATTTTCTTGTATAGCCCAAAATTACAAGTTACAATTTGTCTCAGAGGGCTTCACAAACTGCACAGGTGTGACATCCTCTGTCCTTAGACTCTCTCACCGGGTGAGGAAAAACTTAAAAACCCTGAATCAATGGAAAGAATCAGGGAAAAATAAGAAACCTCTGAGAGAACCACAGAGGAGGGATTCCTCTCCCTAGGACAGACAGACGTGCAATAGATGTCACATGTACAGAACACAACAACAAAACAATCACAATGTTGCTGCTACATTTTGAATTATGAGATATATGACAGTCTATAGATCCAGAGGGAGGTGAAGTCCATGAGTCCAGGAGCACAGTCTATGGGTAAAATGTGTAGACTCATTTAACCCAAACTACAATGTTTGCTTATGTGAAAAGAATTCAAGAAAACTAAATGTATTTTGTCTCAGACTGCCTTAAGCTCTTGAACAATTTTATTAAGACATTTGCTGATCACCCCATCGTTCCCGTTCCGGACCTTTGACCTTGAACAGAAATCAGATTCAGACCTTTGAATATTAAGTTTGAGAACCCCTGCTGTCGAGGGCCTTCCTCTCACTGAGTTCTGCATTCTCGCACCGCACCATGATGTCTCTAGTGAGGATGCTCTCCATGAGGCATCTGAAAGCCTGGATCAGAGGCTTCCAAGCCAGAGCTGCTTTCATCAGTTTTCTGATAAAGTTAAGTCACTACAAACAGTGGCCATGGTTCTCTCTCATCATTTCGGTTTGTTGTTCATGTGCAGGTCCACAAACCTGAAGCTGTTTCACCTCAGTGATCCACGGTGGTTGCAGAGGGGGCTTTTTTTTCTGAAACCCAGGATAATCTCCTTGGCTTCGTCTGTGTTGAGGACTGGACTGTATTCCTCCCCACAGACAATGGTCTCATCCACCAGCTGCCTGTGGTGTAACTATTAGTGTAATCTGCCGTCTTTTTGTTCATTCTTTTTTCGTTTTTACTTAGTGTGTTGACATGCTCTATGTGCCTTACAACTGCTCTCCAGGGACACATATTTTTTTAAATTAGAGTTTAGACACTTCTATGTACTTCCATACATACAAAACAAAATTACGTTCCTCCAAAAACAGTGCAAGTCAATAAATAAGAGGATAAATAAATAGATAAAATAAAAGATAGACATTCAATTATTAAAAACAGTCACAGTCAATATTAAAAAAAAACATTCAGGGCCCCTGTAAAGTGCACTTTTAAAGTGCACTGTGTTTGTCTAAGTTGATATTGGAGGACATGTGCTGGGAGTCAAAGTGTCTGTCTGCCTGGGAAAAACACTGTTCAGCAGCCTGGTGGTTCTTGTGCGGATGCTCCTGTATCTCTTCCCAGACTGCATGGGGGAAAACAGGCTGTGGGGGGATGGCTAATGATGTTGGAGGCTCTGTGGATGCAGCGTTGATGGTAAATGTCCAGCAAGGATGGCAGCAAGGCACCAGTGATCCTCTCTGCTGTTTTCACAGTCCTGTTTAGTTGTTTTTTCTTTCAGCCTTGCTGTTCCCAAACCAGGAGGTGACACAATAGCCATAGCCTCTGGAGGGTTTGGAGCCACTGTTGGGTCCTCTTGATGATGGAAGTGGTGTTGCTGCTTGTAGCCAAGTCCTCTGTCAGTAGTACTCTCAGAAACTCTCCACCACAGACCCTTCAGCGGTCAGTGGATTATGATGATTTGAGCTGTTCTTTGGTCTTATCAGTGCTGAGGGCAAGACTTTGTGCTTTGCACCAAGCAGCCAGCTGCTCTACCCCCTCTCTGTTGAACTGAATTAAATTTGTTGTTCCTCTCAATAAGTCCACGGATGACCGTAGGTGCTGGGGTTATCCAGGTGATCATAATGAGCAGAGTGGAGAGTGAGAGCAACAACATCACCTGTTTTCCCAGTAGGCAAACTGAGGAGGGTCTGTGGTTGCAGGCATGATGGAGTCCGTAAATCTTAGCACCAGTTTCTCTAAGCACTTCATTGCAACTGATGTTAGTACTTCTGGAGTTTGTCATTCACACAAGTTCTATGCAGTTTTTCCTGGGATCAGCACAATGATGGAGAACTTAAACTGGCGCGGGACAACAGTCTGGGACAGTGAGGTGGTGAAAATGTCGTGGAATATGTCTGCCAGCTCAGCAGCACAGGCTCTCAGATCTCACAGTGCCGCCCGTCCAGCCCTACTTCTTTTTAGTCAGTTCAACTGCTGCAGGGACCCGTGAACCTGTGCACAAATGGAGAACACGCACCCCCCCCCAGGTCACATTGTGGTGGTTGTAGTGTTGGAAAGGTGACCTGCTGCAGGCTGTCATATTATTTATGACAGGTGTGAAGTCTGTCTGTCAGCAAGGTGATGTCCGTGGTGATGACAGTGTGTTTGTTGTCCTTGTAGTTTGTGACAGCCTGGATAGCCTGCCACATGCTACGGGGGTTGATGTCTATATAGCACAGCTCCAGCTTTTTTAAATGGGCCCTTTTTGCTGTTGTGATGGATTTCATAACATGCTAGCCATGTTGCGTTCTCTGATCCTGGTTCTGACATTTTGATTTAACCAAGGTTTCTGGTTGGGATAGTGTCATAGCAGACAGAATGTAACATGTTTTAAACTATATTCAGAACTGTATAACAACTATATATATACTCTGCATTAATCTAACACTATTATTCAAATAACTCATGTGAATTAACATGGTGTTACATGTAGTTTGTAGCATGCATATGTTGGGGATAAAAAAAAACTTCGGACCCTTCCGCACTTAGGCCCCTAAGTGCACATTTCCTCAGTGTCAAACAAGTACACACCTTGAGGAAGACCTTAGGGTGCAGTGCTGGTATTGGGACAGTGCCCTTGTCAGTGAAGAGGTTGGCAACATTCACTCTTGTACAAAATTAAACAGACAGCATGTAGTTTTTTAGAGCCTTTATTACACAAAAAGAATGAAGACATACAATCTAACTAAACATGTACTACGTACAGTATGTGTGTATGTTGGTGCATGTGTGTGCGTGAGTGTGAATTTGTGTGTGTAGGCAAACTACAGGTTAGATGGCAGACGAAAGGGGAGGACTTAGGTCCAAGATGGTGGCTGAAAACCACGTTTCTTTTGTTGGAGAAGAACAAAGAAACATGGTGGAGCTCAGACCATGTGCTTGTAATTTCACGCTTGGGTGTGAAATGAGCCAAGCTAAAGGGTGTGAGTGTGCGTCTGTGTGTATGTGTCACGGTGCTAGGTTAGACAGATTGTTAGTTGCATGCAAAGACCTGGTCTGTGAGAAGCAAAATTTAGCTAACAACTTGGCAAAGCCAACTATTAATACCTAAGTGCAGTGATATCACATTAACACTTATACAGTCCTGAATACATTCGACATGTGACCAACGTTAATGGTCCTGTGCTTAGCTGTGCTAAGATGATGCTATCTAGGCCCAGTTCAACATTACCAGTCCTTAGGGGAAGATGCCAGTGGTTCCTTGTCTGGGGATCCAGGCTGGGTAATGTTGGTCCCAAAATTGAAAAGTACCGTCCTTGCTGGTTGCCCTCAGTGTAATCATTGCAAAGTAAGCAGCTCTGTGCTTACTTGGTGGTCCTCTGCTTGAAGTTAGCTAGCAGGCCTTGGCACAGCTGCTGATACTAACTGCTCTGATGCTACGCAGGACCTCGCGTCACTGCTGTAGGGAGAAGTTCTCAATGTTTGCCACAGAGTCCATATGTGCAGTGTAAGCGTCGTAGCAGCTCCACTCTCCAGCCAAACCACACGCATACACATGACCACTCAACATCACGCAGCACCTGTTCATTCGAAGAAGGTTCCCTCTTTCTGTTATCTAGTCTGAGGAATTATCAAGCGGTTGTTTTACCTCGATGTGTGTGCAGTCAGTAACTCTCAGGCATTGTGACATAACTCACCGATGACAAGCTCGGTCACCCTTGCCATTTTGGGTGTGATGATATCTTATCAAAAATTATTCCCTGGAATAAACGTATTCTCACTCATCCAGATGCACGTAAAATTTTCTGAGAAAAAAACATTCCATCACAGAGACAAAAAAAGAGTCACACTTGGACCCTAGGATCAAACAGGGAGCTGTCATTATAGTGAATTAGAAACATGCCAACATGCAACCACAAATCAAAGCGGGGCAAAATCAAAACAAACAAAAGCTATAAGTAGGAGCCGAAGCCAGGGTTACATTCTCTTATCTGTGAAAATGCCAACAGCGAAGGCCAAGTCATCCGCTTCCCGTCAGGCTAGCGTTAGCCGAAAGGCTACCCAACATCCCAGCCGTCCCCATCCCCAACCGGCTCCACATCTGGCTCTTATTCCCAGGGGGATGTGTCAGGCTCTCAATCTTCATCCCGGACCCATTCACCCTCCCACCCCTACCCAAAACCCCCCGCAGCATCTCCTCTCCCCTTCCTTGTCCTTCTCATCCGCTGATCGCTGCTCAGCCGCGGAGAGTGCTGACTCTAACTTCAGTTATGCCTCTTCCCTTTCGCCCCCGTACAGCAGCGAGTTCAGCATGGATGTGGCGGAGCTGCTACATCTGATCAAAGAAGAGGAGAAATGGGTGTCCAAGGAGGGCCACATCTGGGCGGCGACATGCGAGGATACCCTACACTACAATTCCCGAGACATCCCCACCGCTGGAGTAACCAACTACGTCCGTCAACAAGTGAGTGACCTCCCCGACTCTTTTGAACTCTTCATAACCCCCGCATTCGTCGAAAAGGTTAGGAAATTAACCAACCTGGAGGGGAGGAGTAGCAGGGAGATATGGAGAGATGTGTCAGCTTTCCTCAGGCTGACGGTGTTGGGGGGAGTCTGTGGGTGGAGGGGGTGTCCTGGAGATCTCTGTGGAGGGGGGACTCGGGCCGCCCTCATTCAGCGCCGCAATGTCTAGGGGGCGACACGCAATGATTGCACAGAGGCTGCACTTTGATGATAAGGAGTGGAGGGAGCACAGAAAGAGGTTTGCACCCATCAAAGAGCTCTGGAACATGTGGGAGCCGCAGCTCCAGAGAGCCTTCCAACGCGGGGTCCACATGACAGCTGATGAGCAGTTGGTGCCTTTCCGCGGATGGGCAAAATTCATTGTCTTTATGCTGACAAAACCAGCAAAGTAAGACATCTTCACACTCAAACAGTAATAAATATAAAAATATGATCAATAGTAATTCATTCATTCATTCAGTAACAAATAGGTTAGTAATACTGGTAAATAGTAATAAATATTATAAATTGATATAGATAAACGGTAATAAATACATAAATAGTTATTCATTTATTCATTCAGTATTTCTATCTATCTATCTATTTAGTTGCGGCCTGAAGAATTGGATACTGGCAGATGCAGAGACCTTCTACTGTCACAGGATTCAGCCTTATACAGGGAAGGAGTGAGAAAAGGAAGATGAGTGTTGTGAGTTTGTCAATGTGAACTGTATAGCATTGCACCTGAAATAATTATCATTGCTGAAAGGTATCAAACAGCGTTTTCGCCATAGTGATTTTTACATAATATGTACTACCGAGGAGGGGGTTCGGCTGTACTTGTGAAGATAGTGGTAACTGTTAAATTAGAATTTAGGTTTTTAAAATAATAGCAGGATGTTGCCTGTTGCTGAGTTTAGAATTACTGAGTTGCTGCTGTTGCTGTCAAACTCCAGTTGCCTATTGAACTGCCAGAACAGTTACAAAAGCCTGGAGCTTCTGTGCCTGACATTCCTCCTAACATTTGGCTCTGGGCTGTGACCCTCCATGGTGCTGGAGCATTCAGAGGCACTGTCACTGTCTGAGGGACTCTGACTTTGCTCTGAACTGTGGTCAGAGATGATCCATGCTGCTGATCATGCGCCTGGGCCAGAATTTCTGAGTATGGCTTTTCACAGTTTCTATTTCGTGAATGCCTATCTCTGCACAGTTGATCGACACGGGGGCTACGCCTAAAGTCCAACTGTGGCCTTTCGTCACCCTCTTTAGGTCTATTGTGCGGGTCATCTTTTAAGACGGTTGGTCTGTGTGGCACTTTTTTGAGTTGGCGCTGGCAGACTCAGTTCTTTTAGCTTGTAAGTAGCCAACAGATTCCCAAACTATATGTGCTCTCTTCTTTGTCTCATGCATTGAAGGTTAATTTTGGTGTGTCCAAAGATTAACATCAGTATGTATGCATGAATGAATGCTATGTAAGTACAGGGACTTTAAAGAGAAAGCTTTCCTCTAAACCTGGTGCAATCTTACCCTGGAAGTATGCACACCCCAAAGGATTGTAATAATATCAGGGATGCTCACGATGAGGATGTTTGATTTGAAGGGCTGCCACCTTTGCTGCAACCTCATTAGCCAAAGAAGAAAATTCTTTACTTACAGTTTTTCTCATTCGCTTTGGCTCAATTATCAAACGAGAAAAGCATTTTTCAAAATATTAAGCTAAAATCTCTGAACAATTAGTTTGTTGTTCACAACAGATTAGAGTTTCTGAATTGGATCAAATTGCATTGTTTTGGTACATGTGTGCAAAAGAGTATGTACAATTCTCTATAAATCTGCACAAAAATCCATTCCATATGGCTTACTGATCAGAAATGATCAGTTGATTCTCAGTGAAATTGTCAAACTCTTTACAACATAAACATTCTTTCATCATTTGAGCATCACATCCTAGAATGATCCGTTCAATTATCAAAATCTGTCAGACATACATGTATATGCTACACAAATATATGAGATGGATTGTTTGTGATGTCTGCTACAGTAAATTGGCTGAAGACCTTCCAGGTCAGATGTAATGTTGATGAAAACCTCTGGCCAGACCAACAAGACCAACAGGATATTCACAAAGATGATTACTTGCATATAGTGTTATGCTGGGGTCAGACTACATGAAATCAGACGATAACAGCCCGACCACGAAGACATAGGACATTGGATAGGCTTCCAATGATCAGTAACCATCTAGGGTGACAACTGATAGTTTCATTTACACAGTGTGTCATAATGGACAACAACCGAGGCCGCATCCAGGACACGTCACAACCTCACAACAGAAAGACTAGCATATTTGATTTTTTGTTTACCTCCCACGACGGCTTGTCAGTAGTAGCAGCAGTAGTCAGTAGCTAGTACTGCTGGTGACGTCACACATGATGTGAACTGCAAATGATGATTGATCAGGGAGCAACGTGTAGTCTGTCATGTCTCTCAACCTAATCTGACACAGTGAGCATTTTACAGTAGTAACAGACAAAAATATCTTGTAGTCTGACACGCCATTATGTGGCCTACTGTAAGATGTACATTTTTTTGGGTATGTCCGTGACTGACTGACTGCCTGACTGCCTGACTGAGCATATTTACTGAGCACAGTTTGTCCGAGGAGCTACGGGAAGACCCGACACAGACACCCGTAGCTCCTCGGGTTTGCTTGACAATACGCGGGTCCCTCTGGAGCTGTTACATTCTCAATCAGTTTGCTGTTAGCCCGTCGCTGGCGTTAGCTTGAAGGCTGCTCTGTTTGTAAATGCTGGGCACAGCCAAGAATAAGAAGCTTGCTTCTGTGCGCCTTCGCTTTTGTTGTGGACTGTTTTGATGGTGTAAAACGCTACATTCTCATGGCTTCAGGCTATGTGATTACAAGAGACCAGAGGAACACGATCGCTTATTGACTGGCGCGGAGATGTGCTTCTGGTATATACCAGCTACCACTAGCGACGTGCTAACAGCAAACTGGAAAGGGGAGAATTCAGGCTCCGAAGTACATTGCAGAGCTTCAGCCCCCTGTGTGTCCCTGGCGTTACAGTGTTTTGTCAGAAACATGGATCCTCCACCCAGCAGTGAACAGAAAAGACATTTTGTGCTAAAGTCTGAATGACGCCTAATAACACGTTGCTGCTAATGCATTTTCAGGTATTTTCCACAGGCTAATTAGCTAGAAACAGTTAGCTTGTAGCAGTTAGCTAGAAGCTAGTTAGCTGGCGTGGCAACATTAACTAGTACGGCCACTGTTCTATCATAACCTATTGATACAAAACAACAACAACAACAACAAAAAACTACTGAATGTAAACTAGAGCAATGGTTCTCAAACTTTTGAGACTCAGTGATGAACCCCCTGTGAAATATTTTTCAGCCAAGTACCCCCTAACCAGTACAAAGCATTTTTTGTTGAAAAAAAGTTGTAAAACACAGCACTGTGCCATCAATGTCTGATATATTAAACTTTGTAACTGAAAAACACTTTCAGATTTCAAACATTTGAAAAAAACTGATTTCAAACATTTTATTTTTAAGGAACCTTGCATGGATGCTATTTTTTAAATAATTTTTCCTCTACGTACTCCCATTTGAGAAACAGTGAACTAGAGGCTTGTGGTTAATGACACAAGTTGCTGGCGATTGATTTGAACCTTTTAACAAGACTAGGTTAAAACTTAGTATATGGCTGGTCCCGTCTGGTAAATGCCCCCCCCCCCAGCTAAGTGACAAAGCAGACAGACATTAGGGACACCACAGTTACCACCTGAAATAACAGTCACTGCCAAACACACAATACAGATTTAAAAAACAATAGCCGTCCCAAATGTGTGCAAATGAAAAGATGTGTGTAAATAAGACACAGTCTCCCAGCCTGACGAACTGTGGTCTTCCTGACATGTACTCCATAATCCAGGACAGGAGGGAGGGATGCACCCCCGTACCTTCAGGCTTGTCTTTGAGTGATGGGGAGTTGGATGGTGTTAAATGCAACTGAAAAATCAGAGAACGTAATTCTTACGTAGCTACCTGGCTCATGCAAGTGAGAACAGACCTGGTGGAGCATGTGAAGATTGCGTCATCCACTCCAACATGTTCCTGGTGGGCAAAACACAGGGAGTATACCTAACCTGTGTTCTCAGACAGCAGAGAGGCAGCCGGTCCAGTGTCACCAGTCTGTAGTCCTTTATCTCAGCCCGACACCCTATTTTGGGAACTGCAACAAGGAAGGATGTTTTCCACTGCCTTGGGACCAGCCCAGTTTGCAGACTGACAGTGAAGATCCTCTGGAAAGTTTCAGCCAGCTGAACTGCACAGTCCTTAAGAAGCCTTGGACACAAACTGTCTAGACCGGCTGCTTTACCAGAACATAGTCTTCTGAGTTCCTTCCTCACCTCGCCTGCTGTAAAGGACAGGAGGCAGGGCTCTGGTGTGAGCGGGGCAGTGTCAGGGTTGCAGCCATTTGGAGGAGACAGCGTAGGCGAAGCTACAGCTGAGGTGGTGGGAGAGAGAACCGGAGAGCTGGTTCCAGCCGGGGCAGGGCAGACATTTGCTGCTTTGTCAAACCTCCTGTAAAAACAGTTGAACTCATTGGCCTCATTCAAATCCCCTGATGTTGCCTAGCTGTTCTTTTCCTTGTGGCCAGTAATAGTCCTCATCCCTTTCCACACCTCTATGGTGTTGTTGTGCTGCAGCTTGGATAGCAGCATACAGTCCTTGCTGGTACAACAATGCACCTACAGAAATGAATATAGTGTGTTGTTGCCTTGCTGATACCAGTTATATGAAAAATGATGAATATCTAAACCGAATATCTACCAAACTGACAACTGGTCGATCCTTAATAATTACAGGATCTTATCTTAATGCACCATGTGAAAAAATAATGTGGTTGTTTTTAGGTTAATGAGCCATTTAACATTTATGTGTGTTTATTTCTGCTTGTAAGTGTTTCAGTCAATAAAAATCAGAGCGCATTTGTGAATTGTGACGGTTCACAGTAGGCTATGCAGTGTCTAAAGTATGACAAGTAATGAATCACATCATGGATGTCTTTAGACCTATTTTAGGGGGGCTGGAGCTACGCTAGAATGTTCTTAAGCCCCCCAAATAATTTGGCGTTTATTTTATTTTATATTTTTTAATTAATTTATTTTTTGCAGACAGACACTAAATATAAAGAAGTAAGAATATGAGTTTAAATGAATAATAATATGTCATTATTGGCTTAAATGATTATAGCTCTGGTTGTTTCCCTTCACTTCACAGTGTAAATCAGAGAGAGCTCCATCAGTGCTTCATTATCAAATCCATTCCACTTGTTCATTGAGAGAATTCCCATACTGATGAAATACCATTCCATGTTTTCACTGATACCTTGCACCCAGTCAGCTACAGCTGCACTGCACAGATACTGAGTACTGCCCATAAAGCACCAACACGACAAAAAAAATAGATGTATGCAGATTTTTCAAGAAAAAAGTAAGTCATCATCATCACTGCAGGTAGAAGTAATTAGTTAACTCCAGCTAACAGCAGAGAGTCCTGTGTAATCAATGAACCAGGACCTCCCGGTTCTGACAAATGAAAGCCTGGCTAGCCCAAGCAAGTTAAATTGTTAGCATGATGTTCATGTGTTAGCTCTGAAAAAAAAAAAGAGCTCAGCACATTCACCGGCTTCTTATCATCAATGCAAAAGAATAATATACTGAAAAATAATCATTCCACCGCCCCTCTTGACATTGAGGAGTCAAGGCCAGAATACAGGGAGAGTGAGAGGGGAGAGACTTCTGCTGAGGTGAGTCAAAAGGATTTAAGAGTAATAATAGAGTCATTTGTGATGCAGACAGAATTTTATGGACTTCAATAGGGATATTAAATAGAAAGATGTATATGGGCCAAATCAGCCAGACCCAAAATATTTCAGGGTTTTACTTTATACTATTATATTTCAAGTTCAGTCAGACAACTCTGAATTAAAATCAATATCTTTATTGAGTATAATTATTGCAAAAGTAGCAGAGCATCAAAAATATTTTTTGCATGACTGAAGCACGTTTGGCGTCAGGCTCTGTCTCAATGTATTAATTCCCTGATAATGATCTGCTTAGACATTACAGGGAATGAATATCAGACCCCCACTGGGGATCATAGAAACAGAGCCCACATCATTAATGTAAATCAGTGTTTTTAGCACAAAAACATATATCCAGAGGCCTGTGCCACACAGCTATTATGATGTAAACCTGCTAATTTGATTTTTTTCAAACACTCCTCAAACCCATAGTATGACAGTTATGAATTAGAGACTTTTGCTTTTCACAAAGGTGTCAGCTGGTTGTTATACTGATGTGGAGAGCTTCTTGGTAGCAGTGTTATGTGTGTGAAAATATGTGTGTAAACAAAACCATAAAGATAACTGGCTAACAACATAACCTTGCTTTGAGACACTGGTGATTCCTCATAATAGTAGAAATGATTGGAAGATGAATGTAGCTTATTGGAGAGGTCATTTTGAATACAGTTGTCTCCTCAACTTAACTCATTGATGTAATAACAACATCAGAAATTTATTTTACAAAAGAAGCATGCAAGCATAAAGAGATCCTCAAGCTTAAATAAACAGTGAGTGGTTACAACTGAATATGGCTCTGAATTAGTCATGAAATTGATTTATGTATTTTAGCTTTTTAATATCTTCAAATATGTGATCTGACTGGGGCCAACCACTTCCTTTGGATGAAATTACCAAATATTCCCATAATTTGGGGTTTTGCTACAGCCTGATGATTATCAAAAAAAAGTTTAAAGATTCCAGAATACTGGAAATTACATCTACTGGGTCTATTCTGGACCCACAACCCCCCCATCAAATTGTCCCACTGTGTCAAAAAGATGCAAGTGCAAAGATTTTGCAAGGGCAAAAATTTTGCGTTCACGTGCTGAGTGCACATCCTAGGCATCTCCTGGGGGCTAAGCCCCCCCATCTTTAAATCCTAGTGACGTCCCTGAATCACATTTACTTGTGTGGTTGGATAAGGCAGTTAGTTGCCCAGTTCTGGTCTGCACCTTTAGTCCTTCCTCTTACTCCTGAACTTTTCACAGGTCCCTCTCAAATGCCAACTGAATTAAATTGGCCTCAGACATTATTGAGGAGAGAAAACAAATTCTCGAAGTGTGCCGTGCTTGCTCCAAAAGTCAGTGCATGCTTAAATGCTACCATCACAGTTACCATCACTTCAAGAGGCCTCTTCTTTCATTAGTCTGACTTCAGGGAGGGTAAGTGTCTGGTCCAGACAAGTCCAGGGCAGGTACACAAGTTATCCTCCATCCTCTCTGCCTTGCTCTCTCTCTCCAACCGACCAACTGACTGACTGACTGGGCCGGGCGGGAACACAAATTGTTTACAAACAATGATCCTGTTTCAGAGAGTCCGTTAATTTGTATCAAATTTTAATCTCCACCAATTACCTTTGGATATTGTCCCTTTTCCCGATGCTTTTCATATTAAATTCTACTTCAGATATAAATAATATTACAGCAACTCTTCAACAACATTCACTAATTTGACTTTTCTGTACATTATTGACATTCAGTCAACATTAAAAGTCTCTTAAAAGTTCTGTTTTAAAAAAATAAACACCACTGATCCAGCTACAAAATGCCTGTAAGGTCCGCTGTAAAAACCAAGGTACAGAGAGTTGTCGAAATTGAATGACACAGTCTCGTCTGGTTGCATAGGAGTCAGCTGACAGGTTTTAGAATAAAACATCAGGAATCTTTGGTCTGAACTGGACATTAGAGTGAGCCTTCTATATTAACAGAGGAGTGGATCCTCCTTCATGGGGTCTGCCACAAACCAAACAAAGACTCTACAGAGGACCTTGAGTGTGTTTTGGGGGTTTCTGTGCCACTATAGGTTCTACATTCTGAAACGGAAGTGGAAGGATATTCAGTCATGTGCAGTCAGCACTAAACCTTACACAGTGGACGTTTAAGCAACAACAGCAAACGAGAGTTTTGAAATGATTATCTTTCTTGTTCATGTTTGTCTGTCATTTGCATGGAACCACAAAGTTTCAGCTTCATTGTGTGTGTGTGTGTGTGTGTGTGTGTGTGTGTGTATGTGTCATTTTTTGTATCACAGTGTGTAATACGAGTTGCTC
>JAPQLA010201187.1:0-20882 GCA_029822935.1 Naso vlamingii | reverse complement strand
GGTATGAGATGAACTGATCATAGGTGACTTGATTTATGAGGCAAACATTGATTATGACTGGAGATGCCCTTTAAATGTTCAGTGCAAAATTCTGTAGGTCAAAACTATAAAAGAACAACATGCATCTATTGAATTCACACAACTCCTCCTTCACACTACTGCATATGTTTGTATACATGCCATGAATGGTGGCTGGGGCAAGAATGTTTTTTTTCATATTATAATTATTATAATTTGTATGTTGTTGTTTTTGTTTCAGAAATTCATTGAAATTCCTTTGTCCGCTGCTTTTTCGCCACCACCATGTATACTCTCTCCATGACACACACACACACATATCATCATCATCATTAGGGGGAGAAGTTTAGATAGATAGATAGATAGATAGATAGATAGATAGATAGATAGGCATGTGAGTGTGTTTGTGAATGGGTGAATGGTGACTTGTGTTGTAAAAGCGCTTTCAGTAGTCGAAAGACTAGAAAAGCGCTATGTAAACACTGATATTAATACAGTATATTTACCATTTAACAAAGATAGTACCTACATTTTAGCTCAGTCACATTTCACCTCACAAACACATTCACACACAGTGACGCACACTCGTGGATGCAGATGGAATTTCACGCTGCTCAGGGTTTTGCACGTTTTGCCAGAGCAGAAATGGAAGCATCATCAATCATAATCAGCAGCTGTCACTCAGCAAGTTGTTAGGGTCACGCATGGCAATTCATCAACCTATCTGTATGTATCTATTTGTCCGTCTGTCTGTCTATCTATCTGTACAGACAGACAGACAAACAGACACAGGCAGACAGACAGACAGACAATTAAAAGTGGCAAACAGAACTTGCATTCCTTCCCTGTATTTATGGTTGAATGGAACTTAACTAAAGAACTCCCCACGCAACATACAAACAACGTGTCTTTGCCGAAACTATTTCCTGTTTGCTCTGGCAGACCTCACTTTATGTTTTCACTAAAAAAATATGAAAACTGTTCATAGTGTGTGAAAACTCCACATTATTTAGAAAATTGTATCAGAAATGAAACTTCCTGTGCTTTGAGTTGCTGAAACAAATTCAATCAACCTTCATGTCTTTGAGCTGGCAACATAAAAAAGGACAAATATCTTTACCACTAGATACCACTAGGGTTACAATATTTAATGTTTTTAGTGATTTTTCTTTTTGTCTGGTAATCCAGGAATAAAACAAAATCAGATAATTTGGGTAGACAGACCTTTTACAGGAACTAATTCAACATTTGAAATCCAGGTGGAAAACAGTTGTGGAATGATAGCATACTTCATTCTCTCATAACAGATTCCATTGAGTGTATGCTGGGAAATGAGGAATCCAACAATTCTGGAGTTTCACCCAGTAGTCCACGCTGTGTCAGAGCTTTTTCACCTTGACAGAAATGCAATTTATTTTGATACTTTTGCTCATAATGAAAAATAAACATTACTTCCCTTTGTTCAGAAAGTGTTGCTCTATATTCTTTATTGGATCTGGATTCGCTTTTACAAAGTTGCTGCTTCTCTTCCTGGGGTTCTTTTAAGCATATGAAGAACAAAAGTTACAAATTAAAATTAAATCAATGAAGAAACTCTGCACATAAAACAAAAAAAAAACCCAAATTGTATACCCATGGATAAACAACAGAAAGCCATAATGGAAAAATGTATGTTTTCAAAAAACAGCTCAAAAAAATTAAAACACAACAAAATAGTAAAGACAGCAAACTCTCATCATAGGGCAACAGGCTACTCACTTGGTGTACTCATGACAAACAGTGTAAACTAGTCTTTCACAGATGATATTTGCATTATTGCCGCCCGTCGTCCCTCTCACCATCCCCTTATGCTTCACCAGTCCACCTCTCAATCAGTGGTCTGCTGTAACTGGAGACCCTGAGCTGTGACTTGCGACGCTGTTATTCCTACCATCCCGTTGGAGGGCTAACCCTGGATTCTGACCAAGCTGACTAAAATTAAATCTTATTAACAGCTAAATACAGTTTACACTATGACACATTTATGTTATACATGTTTTAGTATAATTCAAAAGCAAATCCATGTGACACAACTCACGTCTGTTTATATAAATAAATAAATAAATAAATAAATAAATATGCAGCAACAAGAAACATTTAAAGTGCTTTTCATCTAGATGCTTTCATGAGGGAAAGAAATATGTTAAGATGTGTATTTCTGACACTTTAGGGGTAAATAATATTCCCTACACTGGTTCAGCGTGTCTGTGTGATACAGGGAGAAGGCGGTAATTCTGTATGCGTGTGTGTGTGTGTGAATGTGTGTGTATGTGTGTGTGTGTATGTGCTAGAGAGGGAGAGAGGGGGAGCAAAGTCAAACAGTTCCAACTTTTCCTCTGCCCACTGCACAGGAAGTCTCTTTGTTGTAATTTCGTAGGTTGTGGTGGCACATCTTGGATTACTTTAATCTTCAATCTTCAGTCTGGAGTCTTTTCTTTTTCTTATTTCTTCCTTGATTTCAAACTAAAATCACTGGATCTTTGAAGAAGGTCATCCATGTAGCAGAGTGGTCTGAAGATGCAGACCAACAGGAAGAAGCGAGCTCAGAGGACCGGCGTTAGCCGTACAAAAGCAGCTCATCAGTGAGTAAAGAGGTTCAGTAAGAGGTTCAATTTAGGAATAGTTAGCAAAAAGTTAATTAAACAGAAAAGCATGGTGTATGTCTTAAGGTTTAGGAGGATGCATTAATCAGTAAGCCATCTTGTACCTTCTAATGTGTTCATTTATGTTTTGAATTCTTTATAAAGAGCACCTACTGGTATTCACAGTAACTTTTATATTTTTGCATTTTAAAAAAGAACAGGTATTTTGAAATGCTTTCAACTGGTTTTAAAACAGTCTCAGTTTAATATTGATGAACTGTCCCATCAGCAAGAGGATTAGCTTTACCTGAATCTTAATGCCTGCCAACATGTTTGGACTTATGAAAAACTGAGTGTCAAGGATGAATTTAGGAGTCTGTGGACAGAAACTTTGTCATCTGGTGCTTCAGTAGTTCATTCTTCCGGACGAATGCTGCCGAGCTATATTTTGCTGTCGCTGTATGATTATGAAGAAATAACATTATTAGGGGAATGTTAATAGCTTTTAACGAATGCATGGCACATTTCTTTTGACTGGTTGCTGCTCTCTAACATTTGATTGCAATTTATTGATATTTTATTTATTAATATTATTATATTCTTATGTTATTAGTACTTAATATATTGAAGATATAAGATATCACATAGTACTATTTGTCTTTCTAAATGTTTTCAGTCTTTTGTAGACAGTTAGGTAATAATGAATGAGTATGGTGAGACTCCAGCAGCGTAACAAAAAAACACTGACAGGTACTTTAAACTAAAGTGAGGTTTGTGTCTTGCTCTGTATCATTTACATGTTTTTTCAAAGACGAATCATTTTTCATTTGGTGTAGACAGCTGCAATCTTGAAGCCTAATCCCATGAGCCTCTGCTTGTCAGCATGCTTTATTAACATTCCCTCCACCGTTTCACTCCCTCTAACACACACACGCACACACACTCACATAAACACACGAACAGGTACACACTTCAATACTGAAAGTGAGCAGCAGTTAAAAAGCGATTCTCACTAAAAGAAGATTTGTCACTTCTAATGTCAGTCTACTATTGAATAATGTTTTAGGATTTCTTTTTTACTTAATACTGAACATTGTTGTATTTTAGCAAGGGACAAAGTTTGCCCAATCATCGGTAACAGTGTCTCATATTTAAGGAATTTACACACCGGGTGCATAACAAATGAATTACATGAAAATGTAAACTGTTCGGATGCAAAATGTTCTGATCAAAACCCTTTATACCGGCAGTGACACGAATTTCCGACAGACACACGGGAATACGAATTTTTCGATTGAGTTTTGGGAGCTCATTCCAAAGGGAGAAAAATGGACTCACATGTTAAAAATACAATATTAAAACGTATCAGAACTTATCAGCCATCAAACGCAACATATTGTGTAAAAATATGACACCACACGACAGAGCCTCTCATATGGAAACATATATTGGCTAATGTTACCTCATCCAAAAATGAACTACATTATATAAGCTAACATTACTCACAATTTGCATTACCCAACTGATCGGCAATACTCTGCCATATGTTGTCTCTAAGGTAAATGGTAAATGGACTGTATTTACATAGCGCTTTTCTAGTCTTTGCAACTACTCAAAGCACTTTTACAACACAAGTAAGCATTCACCCGTTCACACACACATGCACACACTAATGGCACAACCATTGGCTCTGCTGTTGGACTGAGGGCACCGTACTTTAAGGGAGAGGGCAGGTGACAACCAATCGGAAAGAGCGCTGGTGGTGAGATGCTGATACTTCCAGGAGTGTCAAGAAGGCCATGCTGAAAAAAGAGATTGTTACTCGAGATGGCGACAGGATACATTTTAAACCCAACTACACCCAGAGGATGACCGAACAGCAAGCTGCCGTTAATGATGTGCGCGGAGAGCTGCGACAAATCGAGGGAATTCCCTACGGCATGTTTTGTCTGGAGGAACTAAGAATTGCAACAAAGGACAGGACCAGAAGAAACTGTCAGAGTTAGCCAAGGAGTTTGTCTATGGAACACAGTCTTGAGATGCACAAACAATGTTAACTGACTGTCTGGGATAAAACAGGGAACTGTGTCTTTAGCCTGTCTTTTCTTCTTCAAGAGTTACACACCAAGGAGAAAGTAGGCTGTATCCATCCTCATTCATTTCTAACATCGTGTCTGACATTTCCCATGAGGGAAACTTATTTTAAAATAGCTTGAGCGCTTATTCAGTTGTGTTTTACTGATCACGGGTGAGCTGACTCTTGGCATGTGATACCAGGCTTTTACGGTCATAAATTCCAAAATGAGTATTTGGCTAAATTATTATCACTGCTTGCGTTTGCACCGAAGTGTTTACATTTTGGAAAAGTATTTGAAGGGCCTGTTGAAAAGAGTACATAAAAGCAGGAACTCAAATAAGATGTTGTTAAGATGTGTTAACATCTATGTTACATAGATGTTACATCACTGCAGCAAAAGATACAGGCATGACAGAAACCATTTATGTTTTATTTTGAAAACAAATTTGTTCCCAACTGACGGAAGTAGGTCTCTCCATCATGCTGTAAACTTGGAGGAGAAAGAGCTGAGTGGTCATGGTGGATGGCTATGCAGAGATTAATGGTGTTAAGAGTGTGACAGGCACCACTCTTGAGGTTCTGCACACTGCCTGTCAGGAAAAACTAAACTAATCTTGCGGATGATGGAGCATGTAGTGGTTGAAGTCATCTGCAAGCATGATTGGATTTGAATGAAAAATTTTGATCAGAGTCTGAAACACTTTCTCAGGCGATACAGCTCTTTTTAGACCTTGATATCCTCTGATACACTGTTCAGCAGGAGGACCTGTCCCACCCGTCTCAGGTACGCCAGATGAGCAGATTCATTATGTAGATGTAACATCACTGCGCCCTTATGTCAATGCCAACTTTGTTTATCCCACAGGTCATCCCGAAATTATCTTGAGAGATTTCACAGACTTAGTACTTTACACAGATTACACAGTACTTAGGTCTAATCAAAGCTTGTGTGCATCCACCTCAAGGGTTATATCTGCCAATTTTACCTTACAGAACAACCAGGGAAGATTAGTCTTTACCCTGTGCCGCACATGCACAGACACTAACAACCAGATTGGCCGAGAGCTTTATTTGGCACCTGGACAACCCCTGAGTTTGTGAAGGCTCTAGATAAAGGTTATTGCATTGATAAAGTGTAAGGAGTACATTACTACCTAAAGCAGAAGAAGAGGCCTCTGGGTACCCAGCCAACGTCCAAGATAAGCAAGTTGAAGTTGAAGTTCTTCTTCTCTGAGCAGAATGAGTTGAAATACTTTTCATTCCTAAGTGATAAGGTAGTTATGATACAGTGGCAATGCACAGATAGGCATGCAGTAACTTCAGACTGAGTGAACAATTTTTTTTATTGCCGCCTTCACCACAACCTATGCAAGCCTAACCCTGTACTGTGTAATGGAAATGGTCCTGAAAGAATTCTGTGATACGATACCGATTGTCTGATTTAGCTAGTGAGACAGAGAGAGACCCCTCTTCCCACAGGCAACTTCTTAGAACAGATGACAGACGAGTTGAGAGGGGATTTCATTACAGAGTTTGCAGCGGCAGGTCCTAAAAGTTACGCCTATCAAACTAAATCAGGTAACACAGTGTTGTGTGTCGAGGGGATCACACAGACGCATAACAACTGAAAAAAACAAAACAAAAAATTACATTGAGAAGGTTAAACAACTGGTAGAGGGTTACATACCAAATCCAACCACATGAGACGCTGTTACAGCGCCTCAGCAAAAAGTTCAGACTGGAAAACTCAGTAGTGTTTGACAAAAGGTGTCTTTTGTCAGACAGGTGAACCGAACCCTTTGGCTATTAACTCTGTAGTCAATAAACTGTTTTTCTTTTTGACAGATCTGTTCTTGTTGTTTTTTTAATGTGATTTTCAATTGGGTTTTTTCTCTATTTGAAAAAACCCTTTTTTTTGTTTCTGGTAATATTGTATGGATTTATAATTCTTTCCAACCATTGTATAGAGAACTGCAAAAGAAAAACAAAAACGAGAACCCCTTTCCCTCAGACTTCCTACACTTGGTTATTTTAGATGACCTCATCTTTCAAACCTCCATCCATCCTGAAGTGGTGAGAATTTTAACCCGATATCATCATCATAAAAAACACTTTGAATATTTTTCATCAAGGCAAATATAGTCGCATCATTACTCTGAACTGTTAAAAACTCTGTTGTTGTTTAAAAACCCTCAAGATAAATTACAGATGAATAGCCCAGCAAATGTTTCCCTACAGAACAAAATATTTTTTAGAAAGTTTAGAGGACAGTATCAGACAGCCTCACTGCTATTTTTTGCTGGACTTGACTCACCACTGTCCACTTGTCCAGAACAGTTCAGACTGATAACAGGGTAACTATGTGGTGAGTGGCCTGCTGTGTGTATGCCCAAATATTGACAACCATTATGAGTGTATGTTTGAAAAGAAATGCTCCTTACTAAAGGTTTTAGCTCATGACATGCCCAAGAAGCACAATGGTATTCTAAGAGGCTGCTCATCAGACCTTCTTTAGTTTTTGTCAGAGATTGCTCTAAATCTTCTTTAAAGGAAACATTTCCCTCTCTCATCATCAATACCAAATTTCAAAAGACAAAAACAATTGATCAGGCTGCTCGCTGATAAGAAGATCAGTTAGAAGCATAAGGGCGGTGCGTTGCAGCAAACAGGGTGGTTTTCTCCTACCTCTGCTTACAGCAGCCATTCCCAGCCATCCCAGGTCAAGAACCCAATTTCATATTTCAGTTTTCTTTGAAGATCACGGATATTTAAGAATGGCAGAAAAGAGAAAGAATCATGGTTTACATCAAAAGAAAAAAAATCTGGGAACAGAACTGAGCTGCCGCTCTACTGGGGAGCTCCCAAGGCACTCCTAGCTGCCAGCGTCTCACTCATTAATAATTTAATGCACTGTTGTGTGTTGAACAGCAACAGCAGGCATTCTAGAAGCAAACATTGCTTCTAGTTAGGTAAACTGAACTGAGCTGAACTGAACATTGAGAGTTATTGTCAATAACTATTTATATAAATAAAAATACTTTAATCTTTGGTCCTAAACTTGATCCTGTTATGCAGCTTAGGACATTCTTACTTTTCTTAAAATTCAGTGTGAATATTATCATTTTTCAGCCTACTCACTCATTAAACACTACATGACTAAAGTCTGTACCCAAGTGTTATCTCACTGTGAAGCATATTATGATGTTGCCATTATTAACGAACAGGTATGAGCACATCACTTATTGTGACAAAATCCATCCATACATTATCTGTAACTGCTTGTCCTTGGCAGGACTGTGGGGGACTGGAGCTGGTTCCCTGACAAGGTGAGGGTGGGTGACACCTTGGACCAGTTCATTACAAATCTAAACCATTCACAATAAAACCTACACCTATGGGCACCCAGCGGAAACCCACACAGACATAGGAAAGAACATACAAACTGATCCCAACCCAGATATTTCTTGCTGTGGGGCAACAGTGCCAACCACTGCACCACCATACTGCCCAAGTAACACCTAGCTGCTTAAAATTATTGGTTAGTGCTGCATGGTAGGTGGGTGTTTTTGTTTAAAAAAAAAAAAAAAAAAGCCTATGTATAATAATAAGGCACATATAACCTCTGGCCTCTGAAATAAAGTTAAAAAAAAATCTTCATTTTTGGCATTCCTCTGGCTGATGGTGCACTAATTGACAGCTTAGCTCACTTATGACTAAAAACAGCTTTGTGTCTATGATGTGATGCTACTGTCAACATGATCTGATGATTTGGTGTATGTGTGTGTGTGTGTGTGTGTGTGTGTGTGTGTGAGTGTCACGTGTCAGGTCAGGGACATACTCACTATTATAGCTAGTTAACGAATAGCTACCTCTCATAACTCTAAAGCTAATGTTTCCTGGCACTGCTTTTTACTGCCCTTAAGCCATACCATCAGCCATCGTTGCTGCCTCAAGTAAAAATACGCATAGATTGCAGAGAAATGAGTGGGGCATATCTCGTCCACCAGAGAGGAGAGTGGCCCCGTGATTCTGCTGCTATAAATCATAGACAACTTTATAACAAGCAGGCACTCTGGACTGTCCTGCTCAAATGTTCTAGGATGTCCATCTTGAGATGGAGAATGCAGCAGGCATCTCATTTGACACACGGGGAGGGAGGGAGAGAAGGACACAGAAAGTACTTCAATGTGCCCCAGCTAGGGAAGCCAACTCTTTGAAATGGAAATGAGGGACCTTACACCTGCATTACTGCATTAGGCATATACTGTTGCACTTTTTCAAAACATATTATATACTTAAGAAGTCCTACACCATATTCATGAATACACCTTCAGAACCTTACCCATTTCAAGCTTTCATTCGCCCTCTGCAGGCTCGTAACTCTCTTCAGTCAAATACTTACTGTATGATATTCACATAGCTGTGAAAATTGTCACTGTGCTACATGAAGAGATGTCAAGTAAACAGCCATATTTCAGTCTACATCACAATATTATCAAAGTATTATTTTAAAACTGCGTGTCCACTTGTAATTCAGACTGAGTCACTCACTGCTTCAGACTCTCCAGCATCCACTACAGATGATTTCACTGAGGCCAAAACTGAGAAATTTGAGTGACGGACAGAGCAGATGACCTTACATGTTATCTCACACACATTCCTGCGTTGCTGTAAACTTCTTCTTCTTTTTTTTTTTACATAACTTAACCTCTATACTGCACTTGTGATATATTTACTGTCCGTGCAAAAAATAACAATAATACTTCTTCAGCCAAGGAGGATTGCAAAAAATTAAAGATATCATTTTCTGTCATGTTCAGTTTTCCACGTTTGATCTGTTGTAAGTTTTATTTCGCCAAAATCCAAAAGTCAGATCATCACACTGTACCTGTTTTCTGAAGTTGCAAAATTTAAAAAAATAAAAAAATAAATAAAAATAACTCTTACCTGGTGACTTTTGTTTTGGGGTTTTTTTGTATTGAAAATAGGGCTTGGGAATCAGCGTTAGGCCGTTTTGCATTATGGGTGTGTCAGCCATGTTGGAAGCTAGTATATAGTTAACCACCAACCTTGTACTGTTATTGTCGTCAAGTGGAAGACAAAATGCTAAAACAAAGTAAAAACAACGCAAACTTTAAGTTTGAGTATTTCCATTTAAGCTTTTTCATTTTAAATGTCATTTTCTTTACTGTAATGTCACTTTACATTTTCAAAGTATCATTTCAAATTTTCAATTCCCTTTTTCCTTTCTAAGCTTAATTATGGCCTGATTATTACTAGGAGTGTAATAAAATAATTATCTTTTTAATTTAATCTCTCTTAATTTTTTTTTCGGCTTTAGTAATGATTTGATCTTCAAACACTTAATAAAAAGTGCATGAATATCTTTTGGTTTATGCCACTGAAATTTTTCTCACCTGGAGAAAAGTAGGAGAGCGGCAGCACCACACGTATGGTTGTTGTGTTTTGTCATTTGCTTGTTGCGTTTTACGATTTGTTGTTGTGTTTTTTGTTTTGTTGTTGTGATTTGCACTTCATGGCCACCGTACTCTGTAGTCCTTCACTTCCACATACATTCACCCACACTTTCTTCTTTTCCATCTTGCTTCTTGTTGCTTTTGCTGTGAGAACCCTGACTGGTATTCTGTCTAGCTTGGCAGTATGTTGATCCACTATCACTATCACTATTTAAGCCAACACTTGATGTAGATGAACTAATTAAGTCATTCACTCAGCACAGGAATGTTGTCTGGGTGTAGAAACAAGTGTCAAGTAGAGGGAGAACATGAGGGCCAATCCAAAGCTGGTGGTCTCATCCTGAAAATGAGTAGATATGTCCAAGTACTCACATGTTGATGTCTGAGACCCAAATTCCCAAATTCTTTACAATCGTTCCAGAGAATGTCACTGAAAACTGGACTAATTGCAATGGCCAAGCTAGCTTATGCCTGTGTGTGTGTGTGTGTGTGTGTGTGTGTGTATGCATGCACGCCTGTGCATGTGTGCATGCATGAGACACATGGGTAGAATCTCAGGCTCAGGCTGAGTCCCTGCTTCCTACAATTCCTACAATATAAAGTAATTTCCAAAGCATATTAACCGTTTAATGTATAAAGCTATTTCTCAGTCTATATCTCACTCTCCCAAACTCTCACACACACACAGAGTGCTAATAAAGTTCAACCCCAGACATTCAGGTTGAGAGGGGCCAGCAGGAGGTTCTAAACTTACTGCACAAACAGATGACCACATCACAGTCATTTTACATTCTGTTCTTTCCATCTCATCTTTCTGGCTTATATAACATGTGCATGATATAATTACACTTTGGAGCATTATTTTGGGGTATTTTGTTTTTGACAACATTACTGCCTACGTTGCCAACATTACTTGTCAAACGTTTCAAATGTCCTAAGCTGTGGTCATATTACGAAAGTACAGCAAAATTCATCTGCACATCTTTGTGAGAATTTTTGACAAACTATGTGGCTGGTGAGCTTACCAGTAACAAGAATATCCCTCCAGGCTAGCTGACAAACTACCAGTTAAAAAGCTTGCTTGGTGGATAACATGACAGAGTTCACACAAAGTTTTTGAAAGAATCACAACAAATCTGTGTTTTAATACAGCTATTATAAGCTTCTCCACAACTTTGCGCTATTCTTGTTTAATTTCGTCATAATTTTTTTTCCCTTTTTACAACATTATCATCATGAGGAAGTACTCTTCTAGCAAATGCCCCATAAAATGGGTAATAAACTAGTCAAACTTAGGAGCAGGATGGTGATTTGGTAAAGTGTCTTGTGAGTGCTGTATGGGGGAGAAAAGTTAAGACAATTTTAAGGGCCCATGACCAACAATGGCCCTAAAAACATATTAGAATTTATAGTCTTTACTAAATAATTAAATTTTTCTGCTGTTATCATACATCGAATATTTTGTTCTGTATGTACTAATAAAACTAGTGTTTTTTAACTTGTTTGGGAAGGAAATACATGAGCGGTGTTCTAAATGGCATACTTCCCCTTGCATACTTCAATGTGGCACACGTCAGTGCAGTGCACCTTTTATTTAGCACACTAATCCTGACAGGGTAGTTTTGTCCCAAATCGCGTACTGCTGTTTTGCACTTACTAGAAGAGACAACTTCCCCTTTTATCCGCCTCTTCTTCTACTTCTTTTTCAATGGCAAACTGCAAACAGACGTAGCTAGGAGCACAATAGCTAGCTTGCGGATGCTAACGTTAGGTAGCATGCGAACGGTAACAAACGTTACTGACAGCGGCTATCTGACTACAGTATAGTGATGCTTACTGCAAAGACGTGTATAACTTATTTTTGTATAACGCAGAGACACTCACAGTTGCCAGGTCAGTGATGCAAGAAAACCCTTCGCTGTAAGCCCCTGCCGCCATTTCAAAAGTTGAGAAGTTTGTGACATATCTTCCACTATGTCAGCAATATGGGGTACACTGAAGGTACGAAGTGTCCTTCGTTCCACGCTCAATTTTTGGACCATTTTAAACACACGAGTAGTGCTCTGCATTTTTGCATACCTCTCGGTACGAACGCACTTTTCGCACTCAAAATATTAAGTGTTCAGTACAGAAGTATGTGATTTGGAACTCAGCTCCAGAGAACCTCTAAGCTCCCTCACCCCGTCCATTACATGGAATGGTTTGGTAAAACTGAACAACGCTGATGTAAATGAGCTGCCTGACAGAACAGTTGAACATGTTTCTCAAGGGAAGGTGACAACAGCATACCTACAGAAACAGCTAGTCCTAGTAACGGAGAACCATGACCTAAGTGAGTTAAGGACATAAGCACACCCCTTCATGCGGCAAACAATCAAACACACATAAGAATGAAGAAAAGAGCACAATTTATTGTTAAATACAACCCTGACAGGGAGAGGCATTTGGTAATGGCATGTTAGCCTTTAGTCGGGATTAATCAGGAGCCCTGTGGGGTATTACACAAAAGTAGAATTATGAAAATTTAGGATAACTGAAAAAGTGAGGCTTTACCATTCTGATAAGTGCATCCTGGTCAAGTCTGTTGCACGTTTGCCAAGCAAGGATAAAAAGGTGTGACGATGTCAAGCCAGGTCTAAGTAATTCGAAGGAGTGTGCATCCACGGCTTTCTTCAATAGATCATGAGGTTGATCACAGACTTTTTCCACACAGAAGTGGAAAAGAGGTGTGCTGTGCAGTTCTTATTAAGGAGCAACAGCTTAAATGCAACTTATGTTTCATAAAGGGAAATATAAAAATACACTCTAGTTGAACCAAGAGACAATGCCTGCCAGACAATAGTGGAGCTATTCAATGCGGTAGGTAGTCAAAAAAAAGTAGAAGAAGAAAAATAACACTAGGCACAGCTCCACCAAAAAAGACATATTTATACACATCAAGTTACTCGTCAGTTTTACAGCTTATTCAAAAACTGTGTGAGCAGTGAAAGTTCATTTTAATCAGGCTCTCCCTCTACAAATATAAATAGGCTGTAGCTGCATTATTTCTGGCTAATAGGAAAAGCTGTTACACAAAATGATGAGTACTGTCCCACTCTGACGGCTCTAATGTACTTTTTTTTCTGTAATAGGCTACTGTATGTTACAATGAGTCTTGCAAAATTCCTTCATTCTCCTGATGTAAAATGCCAAATACACAATTTTGATATAGTGTCAGATGTGCTTTTATTCAGATTTTAGCATTTCTAACTGAATGTAACAACAACAACGATCTGCAACGATCATCTGTAGGACGGTGTGGGCGTGGCTCTGTGCAGTGCGCTACTGAATCGTCAACGTGTCCCACCCAGTCATTCTCTCACATCAGGAAGCAGTTCTTCGTATTAGTGATTCTTTATCTAACACGTCTTCTAAATAAGGGCACATCATTGTGAAGAAAGTAGGCTAACACAGGTGAATGGGACTTTACATATCCTTCCTCCTGACACTAATAGCCAAGCTCAGGGCTGTGTGTCTTGATAACATTACACAGTGCTGTGCAGCTTGAGCTCTTAACAGAATCGCACGCACAGTCTGGCTGTCATTCATTTTCGTTTATAGCCTATTCAAACATCATAATATGTTAATCACGTTGTGTTGTTGCTTGTTGTTAATGCAATACACATTAGATTTATGCACATCATCGGGCCTTTGGGTGTCAGTACATGTTGCTGCTGATGTTTGCTTTCACTTTGCCACAATCTCACATAATGACAAATGCACAGAATTCAACCAGTTTAGGCCCATACACCGGACAGGACAACACCATAAAACCGGACACCAACCCAAGCCTACCATTTAGCAGCGGGACACAGCAAATTTAGAAGTTGATGGGTGTGGTGAAGGTTCTGTCATTGTTTGGTCCGGAAGGGGTGATATCATGGCTTTGAGATACCGCAATGAAATTCTGGAGCCTCTTGTTGTGGTGTTTAAAGGTGTTTGGCGATTGCTCGATGTTTATGCAAGATAATGGTATCCTGATTGATTTTTTTCTTTCAGGAAAATCCTTATAATCTCATCTTTAAAGATTTAGTTGTGTCAAACTGAACAAATGCAACTATACACTATGTTAATTTTCCCCTGCATGTTCTCCCATTCATGCGTGGGTTTTCTGTTGGTACGCCATTTTCCTACTGCCAAAAATGTGTACACATAGGCATAGTTGGGGGTAGTCGGTGCTCTTGACTGCGGAACTGTCCAACAGCTGGAGTTGGTCCCCAGGTGGCGTGCGCTGGCTGCCCACTGCTCCTATCACTAAGATGGGTCAAATGTAGAGGACAAATCTCACCATGTTGTAATTGCATGTGTGACAATAAAGACTTCTTTATTGCTTACTGGAAATAAGAGATATAAAATTATGAGGTTGTAAGTAATTTCCATTTTACACGTTGTCTGTCTTCAGTTGACCAACCTTTTGCTGTTCTTTCATATGTGGGCCTCCTCTGGCCCTAATATAAACAGACACGGAAACAACATGATTTCTGCGCCTCTCAACCTCATTTTGGCACCTCATTCTCCTCACCCTCGCTGTCATTTAATCAGTCTCTCCTTACTGACTAAAAGCGATATTTTCACAGGATTTGATATATGGCCGAAAATGTAGTCATCAGTGTGTTACATAAATATCCCAATAGATTCACCAAAAATACATGCCTCTGTGATGAAAGGGAGAGGTTTTAAATTTTCCTTTCCATTCACTGGAGTTCAAAGCTACAAACTAACATGTAGGGCCCTATTCTAAACTGGTGTGCTGGTGAGGCAGGTGTCACTGCTATCTTACACCCAATGCAGATATAATGTTTGTTACATCCACAAGATAGCAAATGCACCCGCATCACTGCATCAGTGTGCCCATGGCCGGGAGGTATGAAAGTGAAGGGAAAATGAAGGTGTGTCTTGGGGCATTTGCTATCTTGTACCCGCTGCAATGAAGTCAAAATGTGTTTGTGCTTAGACCAGAAAAACCCTGGTCTGAACACAAGCGCAAACACTCTGTTCCCCACAGAGGAGTGTACATTATTTAAATGTCCTCTGAGCATATTTTTGACAAGAAATAGTTTCATAGCCACAAATAAAATTTTAAATTTTTACTGGGACATGCTCACTTTTCTCTGCAAAAATTCACCTGAAGAGGACCTAGACAGTCATATCGATACCATACAAGCGTTTTCATTTCTGTATCTGTTGCGTATTTCACAGACATGAAGAAAACATACGACAGGAGAGGGGAGGGACATTGTTTTTCATCTCTTTTTCCTTCTCTCCCTCTTTGTGTAAATAAAATCAGGTCATCGGAAATAAACTGTAAATATTCAAGTAAAAACCATGCCTATCTGTGAGTGCGTTATGTGTCTCTAAAATTATTGACACTAATAACGAATGAGGAATCGTGATAATCATAAAGCCGAACGTTTGCTTTGCAGCAAGATAAGCACAAGGCTGCTGTTAACTATACATATGTTTTAAATTTAGAGACTTTCCATGTGTTTTTTAAATGAGAGCAAGAAACGTAGAAGTTATTCATGGGTAAACCTAGCAGCTTTTTATGCATGGCAGCCATAAACCAGATGGGACGATCACAGCTGTCATATTGTCTTTACAGATCGGTCGCTGACAGCTGGTACAACTTTAGTGTTTGTGTCTTTGTCTTTATTGGATCAGGAAAAACAAGGATTTCACAATTAGGATCTATAACAAACAAAATGAACAAGATGTTGTGTCGGACTAAGAGGCCGTCCCAACACAGGAAGAAAAATGAATTCTATTTCTGTCAGAGTCTGATGTATCCAACTTCAGGGAGACTTTGTCATTGTATTTCCTCAACCAAATGTTGCTGTGAATGCATTGTGCAACTGTCCTGGTGATGCCAGAAGATGAGGTAATGAACTGTGCTCTTTCAGAACCTTTCTCTTTCTTCTTTTTTTTACAACTTTGGAGGTGCCCCACTGTCTCACACGCTCTCGTGCTTTGACTTTTTGAGCCAGCAGATCTGTCTCGTCTCTTTAAAATCTTCTGTTCGGGTGCATCTTCATTCTCTTAAATTGCATCCACGTTTCCCTCACTTGCGTCCTTTCCTTGTGTCTTAGTCCCGCTCACTGTGGGTGCATGGAGAGACACAAGGAAACCAAAGTGAGGAGAGAGGAGATGAAGAAAGACGTTTTAAGAGAAATGAGATGTCCTTTCCTTGGTGGCGTCACATGAAGCGACGTCCCTTTATGATGACATGGAGCAGCTGGATTTGCTGCAGAAAGTGGCTGGAGTGTTAAAGAAATAAATAAAAAACAAATAAAAAGTGGCCGGAGTGTTTCCCCACTACTGCTGTCTGCTGGTGATTTGGAAATAACTGCCCATTCATATATTTCCACAAACACTACAAATTCTGTTTAGAGCCTCTCTTCTGTTTTTCCAATCTTCACTAATTCCCGAACTGACTTTTTAAAAATCTAACATCAAGCTCGTATTATCTGTGTGTTAAATATCATTGCTCTCTGGACTCCTTCATGCTAGTACATCTGAATTCATTCATTGCAGAGAAGTGAATATGGGACACTTAAACTTGAAATACGTGATCATCAAGGAGCGATGAGTGAGGAAGGACTCGTGTATCTTCGCTCATTGCTCCACGATCCTCGCTCCTCGATCCTTGCTCATCGCTCCTCGGTGCACAAATAAGAGACTTGGGACGGTCCTTAAGATGGCGTCACCAAAACAACTTCCAGTTCAAGCAAGGATCGAGGAACGAGGAAACGACAAATAGAGACTTGAGACGCACCTTTTCTTTGCTCCTGGTAATCATGCCAGCATTTGCACCATGGGTGCGCCTGATCTTACAGGTAATGAGAGCAGACTTTCTGATTGGTTATTGCATCTCCCGCCAAACACACACACTTAAAAACTGATGGAGTGTGCACAGCTGATAGTATTCTCTGTGCGCAAGGAGCGCAGGGGGTGGGGCAGAGCTGTTTCTCCTGGCACAAGATGACAAAGGAGGAGTTGGACACTCCTTGAATAAATTAAAACCTTTGCACCTTGTGCGACGGATGAGCGTAACATACAGCCCATAATGCACAAGTTTCAAACATACCATGATATTTTTAGATTATTAGTCGTACGGGTCATGTTCTGTTTGACATTTCCATCATTAGTTTTTGTGTAATTATCATTTTTAAACAAAAGTAGATCTGGTTTTTCAGACAGAACTCTTTGGAGATCGATGCCCACTAACTGTTCTCTGGTCTTTGCTGGTGTAACAAACTTGAATTTACGTATTTTGCACATCTTTGAGCATCACAGCACAAGCGATCATGGCCGAAACTGATTTTGAGAGTAATTTTGAACTTAAAGAAGAACGCTACCACACTGAATTGTATTTATTTGAACTGGAAAATACAGAAGAGGAACCACACACAGTGCGCACAATAGGTTGCTAGAGCCAGACAAGCAGCGGTCCAACCAGCCGTAGTGGAGTATTCACAAATACCAAGACCTGGAGATACTTGGTGGTGTACCTGCAGTCACTGCATACCCATGGCATCTGAGGATGTGTGTTTATGCTGAAGGGAATGAGACTTCGCGGAGGCAACCCTGTTAGAGCTGGAGATAACGACCAAAGACAACAGAAAGATTTGTTTGGCTGTGCACCCCAACTTCCAGCTGCACATAGAGCCAGCTGTGCTGAGGACATTCTTTCAGATTCCCAGGATCAACTGGAGAAGGAATGATAAGCCCAAAAGTCCCTGCAGCCATCTGAGTCAAGAGTACGTAACTGACACAAATTCTAAACAGTATAACTGCTGTAGATACAGAGAGAGCAACACGTACTTAACTCTTTATGCCAGCTTCCTCCGGCATGTCATGTGACACTTCCGCCAGAGGAAAATAGGACAAAACTAATACGAACACTTTTTTGGAAAAAACAAAACAAAGCAGAGTTTACCAAGGAAAAAATGTAAAACACCAATTCAAATAATTCTAATTGTGTAAGTGTTAATTTCACGACGTAGGAGCAGTTCAAGTGAATGGCAGGGGGTGGGGGGGTGGATTTCACACACCTCACCTTTGTCTCAGAGACATGGAAATTTGAATATTTACTGAACACACTGATAACTACATTTTATGCCATATGTTGAATCTTGTGAAAGTATAACACTTAATCTTACTACTGTAATTGGTGGCCTGTCTGTGTGTGTATGTGTATGTGTGTGTGTTCGCATTTGCACAGCACACTATTAGTCCAATTATCTTTAGTCTTTGCCTTAACACTTATAACCCAAACCCACTGGGTTGGGTTTGGGTTGGGCTGGGTTGGGCTGCATCAAAATTAGTAAATGAAAACAAATGAAAATAAAATAAAAAGAAAGTGAAATTTAAAATGAAAAAGCTTAAATGAAAATGCCCAGTCTTTGGGGAAACAAACTCAGGGGGGCAGGATAACGGGCGGGACTGCTGACTCAGGGACACACCGGACGTCAGGCTGAACCTCAGAGGCATGAAGGAGGTCGAGTGGGATTACCGAGTCATAGCAGCAGAAGCATCAACTAGGACCCCTAATGCAAGTACAGCAGGAGCATCGGCTAGGACCCCTGACATCAGGACAGGTTGGTGCCAGCTGGAAACGTTGATGCTGGATCAGGTGTGGCACCAGCCAGGCCCCTCGATGCCCTAACAGGACTGATGTCAGCCGGGGCCCCTGATGCCAGAACAGGATTTGCATCAGCTAGGTGGCTGAGGAGTGGAGGCTCTGGGGTGCTGGGCCACTGGACATCCATGGCGCTGGGCAGCTTGACCTGCACAGCACTGAGAAGCATTACAGCTGGGGAGCTGGGCAGCTGAGAAGCTGTGGAACTTGGCAGCAGTGACATTTTGTCGGCGACAAGCGCACTTCTTTCTTGAGGGGTTTTAGCAGATTCAAGCAAGGAGCTGACAGCATAATCCACCAGGCAGCCATAATGACAAGCAGAACTCTCCATGACACTCCGAGGTCCCTCACGTGCCAAGCAGAGGCCCAGGAAAGAGTCTGAGACCGGAAATGATTCAACCACAGTCCCTTACCTAATCGCAGCAGGTTCTGGCTGTGAGTCAGGGGTGTTAATAAAGTCTTTTTGCCTGTGGCAAAAAGTTCTCAATCCAGGCAGAGTTATGATGGACTGTCTCAAGGTGACTAGTATCCTCATGGTAATCCATAATGCCCAATGAAGTGTAGAGGTTAAATTGCCAGCAGGCAAGAGTTTGAGAAGGTTGTGGCTCATCTGGAAGTGATTCCAGATGTCATTTGTATAAAAAAAACTTGGTTGAGACAGTTAACCAGGTGGCGGTCATACAGGGTAGTGAGCTAACAAATGTACATCACAATACAGTACAGTAATCCAGTTCACACCCTGTGTAAACTTACCAACCAAGTTCATTGAAGAAATAGTTCCTTATATCTCTGATGAGCTCTTTGTGCTTGAGTGACCAAAATGCCATCAGGTGCTCATAGGTAGCAAATCTAGAAAACACACATTGTTTGAAAGCAAGGTTTCATTATGAAATTGTCATTTTTTGTGCAAGTTATACTCACCTTGTGAAGGCTTTAATCTGTGAGTCTGACCCTTTAAATCTATGTAGCCTGAGAGCACATTGTAAGGTGGGCTAGAGACTGTGCTAGAGTGGGAAAACTGTGCACTGAGTATAAGTGCGTGTGTTCTGAGTCACTCAAATACAGTAGTGTACTGTGAGTTTTCAGTCAGGGTCTTCAGTCACGCACTATACGCAATACTGCATAAACAACAAAGAGACAGATAATCTTCAACAGCCACAGCACACACACACACTACTAGAGGTGGGAGGAAAAAATGGATTCTTAGATGCGTTGCAATTCTGACACGGACAGTTCCGAATAAATTCAAAAATGTCCAATGATCAATAAATGAAATTTTAAATATCATAAATTAGACGGAACGAAAAAGGCAGAAAACAAGTAGCAGCACCTGTACAGCTTATGGGGAGCGCATAAAAAAACAAGAAAGACTCATGGCTGACCGCGAGATCCCTTTGGCTTCTACAAAGTTGACGGACAGTAATTGGACAAAACCCATGCTGTATATAAGCTGTGTCACACTAAGACAAAATCAAGATTCATCATAAGCATAGACCACTGAATCATAATCGAATGGAATTGTTAGGTGCCTAAAGAGTCCCACCCTGACACATCACTGTGCATTACAACAGCCACTGCAGCACCATCATCAGATCTTCCATTAGGTCACTCAGCAAGCAGATTGCAAGTGCAAACAAGCTTCCACAGTTAATGTAATAAGGTTCACTAGATGCTTGTGCAACCTTAGCAGATTCAGTAAAGTATAGCAACAATATTAACAGTGCAGTTGAGAATAGGTTCACTTAATACGGTGACGCAGCCTGAGACATCAACACTAAAACATAGCATTACCATCTACTGCCCAGATTCCAGCAAAACCAATCAGATGTATCCATAGCAATGTAGAGGTCTCGGACAACGACTTTGAGTATGATGGATGTCCTTACCATTTTGAGCCAGAATACAGCTGCGCTTTTGCCGCGCATATCTGTGACGTCATCAAAAGTTACAAATCCTTATACCACTGAAAAAAGCCCCAGATGACCATAACAAGGAAGTTGAGCTGACATGGT
>JAPQLA010201096.1:0-20923 GCA_029822935.1 Naso vlamingii | reverse complement strand
AAAACCTCCATAATGTTGTGTTCCTCAAGGAAAGTTTTTAGTTGTGCAGAGACAATTTTCTCCAGGATTTTAGAAATGAAGGGCAACTTGGAGATGGGCCTGAAATTTGCTAAAACAGTGCTGTCAAGGCCTTACCTTACCTATGGATTTATTATTATTGTTGTTATTGCTACTTGGAGATTTTATGCCTTAATTAGATAGCTACACTGGAGAGATTACAATAAATGATGGGAGAGAAACGGCACGCAACAAAAGTCCTTGGGGACATGAACTGTGGTTATTGTGTGACACAGTATGAGCTTCAGTCCCCTGGCTAATACCATGCACTCTATCTATTGAAAATGATGTTATACACACCACTAATGGAATTGGAATTGCCCTATGAACTTCTAAATTATTAATGTTCTGGTGGATTACTGAGAATTACGTTGAAATTTGACTTAAAAGTCAGTGACCTCCCTCTGATTTCAGATTAGGTCAGCATTTTTTGCAATATACTGCTTAAATCAACAAAATGAGCCCTATTTTAATACCACTGCAAAGCTGGCCTAAGTACAGATCCAAGTGCATTTGCAGTTTGGCACAGCACAGTAGGCTTTGTTTCAGCACAACAAGGAGCATTTCGGTAAACATGCACTTGGCCATTGCAATTTTGTTGTCTTAATAAAGTGAAATTATAGCAGCGCAGACCAGGTCAAAATGCAACACAGCGTTTGAAGCATATTTCATCATTAATCAAACGTGTCAGAAGAAAACAAAGACCCTCATCCAACACACTAAAATCAGATGCTGGAAAGATATTGATGAGTAAGCAAAAGTGAATCATGCACATTCAGTGCAATTCATTTATAGATACCACTGATGAAAACAATGTGCATCAGATGTCTCTGTTGTTGTGGTGTCAATAAATAAATTGGATCATGAGATTTGAGAATGCATAATTCACTTTCCAATCAATGGCTGTCTGTTACCTCTGTTCGTAAATGACACATTGTAAAAAAACATGGTGACCTCACACGGTTACGTAGATGACTGAATCTGATGAGTGGGTGGAAAAGCTCGGCGTTAACTGCATTACAGGTGCCAACTGATTCACCTCCAGTTCAAAAGAAAAGAGTTAGTTGTGTCAGTTGAATCAAAATTTTGCTTTCAAAAAATCTTGTTTTTCTTATTAAAGCAGCATTATGCAGGAATTCATTTCAGTGCGATTTGGTTCCCCCACAACATTCCAGGTCTTTTTTTCCCCCATGTGTCAGACATCCAGCAGGAGCCACAACACGTGACATGTAACTTAGCAAGCAGCTACTTACTGTTCAACAGTAACAAGTCCAGTTTCATTCCTGCAGCCTTTTGTGAAGCATAGCTGTCCCCAACAGCTGCGCGCCAGTCTGAGAGAACTCGTGTTGCTCCTATCAGTCAGACAGTCACTGTCTCGTTTCCTCCATCAGCGTCCTCTCCTCAGTATCCTCACCTCTGTCAGGAAGTTAGTTGAGTGTGTCGAGTCCAATTACATCGCCCATTCACTCGGCTCTGGTTCTGGTGTCCATTCTGCTGCTGGACGTCCGTCTGCTGGTGAGCAGCACCAGGGTTTCTAAATTTAGATGGTTCCTACAATTATAGGCATTAACTCTAAACAGACACACAAATTATTCCTGCTTGACGTGTCTCTGTAATACCTTGAAAGCACAGACCGTTTCTGTTGGGACAAGCTTAAAAATTAACAGCACAGTGCCCAGCTCTCTCTCGTTAAGAATCAATCTAGCTCACCCAGCACACTGCTCTCTCTCTCCCTGCAATCAATTTAAACAAATAATAATCCAGCCAGATCATTCAACATACAGAGATCGCTCTGTAGCTGTGGGCATAAGAGTGCAGCACACAGGTTATGTTGTGACACAACAGTTTATAGTGTTCATCATACTGCACTTTTGATGTTTATACAGTGGGACTCCAATTGGTATAATTACTCACACCACAAAATGCCATCAAATTGACTGCAATTCATTCACACAAAGTTGTGCGGACAATTTTTTTTCTTGGGTTGTATGAATTCATTAAAATCCATTTAAAAACAGCCAGTTCCTTGAACTAAAGCTAGCCCATGTGACGCTGAAGGGGGGGTTCACCCGGGGCACCATATCAGTTAGAACCGCCATTGAGAGCAGCAAAGAGAAGGCAAGCGAGCAGCCTAAACCAGACGAGGGAAATGGTTGGTAGAATTGCAGAGTAGACGGATTCAGAGTGCCTCACAGGAGATAACATGAACAAGAAGCAAAACAGAACTGTTTTCTGTGGAAGGCCTAATAAGCATGGTAGTGTTCAAAGGCCTAACTTCCCCAAATGTTTGACACCATTTGGTCCTCCTGAGCTGAGCAGCAATTTCCAGCTCAGTCAGTTTTGATGTCTTAAGTATTTTACAGTGTAGACAGTAATAAAAAATAACCTAATAATAAAATAATTAAAAAATTATAAATAATAATAACATAATAAAAAAACCTTTTGAAAAGACGTGTCTTAAGCTTGAACTAATACTTGTCTTGTGCTCTCTGAAATGAGATCCAACACTGTCATTTGATTTTACAGGCATTAAGCGTGAAACTGAGGAGGAAAAAAAAGCTGGGCAGGTGGATGTGAGCAGCAGTGAGTCTCCATACACCACCAAGAATATGACCTACTCTGAAGAGGATTATGATGCTCTGATAGACCTGACCACCTACAACATTTTAAACAACAAGGATAGCATCATTAAAGTTTTGAGGAAGGCCATGGAGATGAAGGCATCCAAGGTGAAGAAGTAGGAGAAAGGCTTTATCAGGCCTCTCATTACCCTTCTGGGATTCTTTTGGTCACTTTTGGTAATTGGCATACCTCAATTAAAGCTGGCATGTAGTTACTGGAAGTGTTTCTAATACTAATATATCTTTATATGTAAGACGCTTAACAGGGTATCACCATGCATCTATGCATAAACATCACCCAGCAATATACAATATACCATACAGTCATTTCTTTACAGTGGATTGATTACATTTTTCATTAGAAAAAAAGACAATACATGAGAAATGCATGGAAAGAGAAACTTTAAATTCACAATCAAGCACTGATTCAATGCTCTTTAATGAATTTCACAATTCACTGTCACTTTGAGTTTGAATGACCTTTGGTAAAAAATGACAGCCGTGTGTAGAGCTTAATGTTTTACTGGCTGCTTTATACTACTTTACAATGCAACATTACAAAAACGAACATTACGGACATAACTAATCTAATGTGTCCTTTGCATAGGGTGCAGTATTGAAGTCAAGTATGCTTTGCCTACTGTGCTCTCAAAACTGCTGTAGTTGCTGCAATCACTTCATGTAGCATTCAAAAAAAAAAAAGCTCCCCTGCAGAAGTTTGGTCAAATTGCCCACGGGACACTGCAAGCCTTTTATCATGTCAGCTTTGAGCCACAAATGCAAGCTTAAGGACTGTGCTGTGGCGGCTTGAGAGTGATTTTAATGGTTTTTACTTCCCACTTCCGCTGCTGATTACTGCTTCATTTCACTGAGATAATTGTGTCCTTCTAAAGCCATGAATACTGTGTGGTGAGCAAGTTTATAAGGCTTTTATTTTTTTTTATTTTTTTTTTAAGTTTTTTTCGGGGGAGCTTTTGATGCCTTTATTTCATGGATAGGACAGCTGAAGAGTGGACAGGAGACAGGGGAGAGAGAGGGGGAATGACATGCAGCAAAGGGCCACGGGTGGAATCGAACCCTTAGCCACTGCGGTGAGGACACAGCCTTTGTACATGGGGTGCCCGCTCTACCACCTGAGCCACCGCACGCTCTGCTTTTATTGCTTCTGAGAGTCAAAATGCCTGCTGCACGTTGCTTGTGGGTGATGTCATCATGTTTGGAAAGGCGTGTTTCTGCTCTTATTTTGCTATCTGTAGCGCTTTGCAGTATTTACATTGGTATTAAGGGTTTGATATGTAACAGCAATTAAAGTATAATTCAGGTCAAACCAGTTGTGTTCTGTATGTACAAGGCTAATGTCTTTAAATTGTGTAATAAGAGTAAAAAGTCAAAGTCATGAGAATTAAAGTGATGAATTGTACTGTAATTCATGCTTAAATGTTATGTAACACCACATAATTTGATTCACTCAACTTCTAATCATAAGGGTTTTGTTCGTCAACATGACTTTTATATATAGCCCTTAAGCCAATATGGATAAAAACTCATTAAAGTTCCAGTGTGTTGGATTTAGTGGTAAACAACAGTGAGAATAATTCCAAACCTCCTAAGCATGCACAAGCATGACAGGCTCCTGACAGATCTGCTGTTTGCTCTGTCTGTTCTGCTTTACTGAAGAAAAATGGTGGTAGAACATGCTGGACTTTGTGAAAGAGAACCCACTCCTGAAGATATAAAGAGCACATTCTGAGGGAATAAAAAACACAACATGGCTTATTTTCAGGTGGTTATCAAAAGATAAATCTGAATATTATACTCCATTCAGCCATATTCTGCCAACAGATCCCACTACATCATACACACTGCAACTACAAGAACACCCAAAGGACCTTGTGGTGAGATAGTTTCCGCAGCAGTGTTTTTTACTGTATTCAGGAGGTTTCAAATGGCTTAATGCAACTACAGATTTACTAAAAGAAGGTATTATTTGGATTCAGCTTGATGATATTTGCTTCTTGAAAAAAAACACGAGTTTAGTCACAGTCAAGGTCTTCACACAAAAAATATTCAGCTACCCATTTCTTCCAGTCGGTTTATGTTGCCTACTTGTCCATTTCAGACTATTAGTGTTTTCCTATTTTGGTCTGAGCTGCCTGTCAAGAGCACTGCCACGAGGTTGATGCCCTCGTGGCAGATTCCACATCAAAGCTGGTGTGAGCCATTACTCTGCTGTGCTGAGCTTTGGTAAAAGGTTGAAGTTATAGTGCAGAAGAAGGGACCTGCATGCTGGTGCACTTGTTTAATCGTATGATCACACTGTCAAAAAAAGAGTGAAAATAAGTAATTCTAAAAAGCTACAAATGACAAGTGAGACATCTAGCGCTTGTGCTTATTTTAAGGTTTGTCATTCAATTTTTTCCCCATATTTTTTGACACAATCTCTGAATTTAAAAAAAAAAAAAAAATCTCAATAGGTTTCTTGTTAAGTCTAGTGTACTGCATGCAGCCTCTAAACATAAGTTTTGATTCTTATTAATTAGTATTGATTTATTCAATTTATTAATGCTTAATCCTGTCTTTCTGTTCTGAAGTGTGTATCAATTAAATAAATTTCTGTATACCTGAAAGCTCATGTCTGACTATTTCTTTTATGAAATTTGAGTCGAGCCCTTTTTTGTTTTTTTTTAGCATCAAATCACAACAAAGGGTTTCTCCAGACGCTTTACATAGGGATTTGGTCCACACACTAGACATAAATTTATCAAATTAGCAAGCATCTAACCTTTTGCACCTGTCTGCCTACACCTAACTGCAGAACTGGTTTGAACCACTCCACCTTAGCCTCACTCCTTTCTGAAAGAGGCCCTGCTAACCACAAGGCTTGCTCTTCTGTGCTGTAAAGGAAGCCATGTTCCATCCTGTTCCCAGTCACACATCTGCAGACTGAATAGTGCTCCATCTGATTTTCTGACCTTTACAAAGAATAAACTCACAAAGACAATTCTGATTCATTGTATTTATTTCAGGGTCTCACAAACCCAAAAATACCATAGCAAACTTGGTGTCAGAAGTCGGATCCTTTGGCTGATGGGAGCCGGGGCTTGCGAGGAACAGTGACTGATCATCCTGGAAGAGAACATTTCCAGCCTCTACCTCACGACAGTTTGGAGACAAGAGGACCGACCGTTCAAGTAATTCATAAGAATAGCATTTGGTCTAATTAGAGACCTGGGAAAAAAGAGAAACTTTTAAACCTGTTTTTTTCTCCTGACTTCACATTTGGTTACAGATTTGGTCACAACAGGGTGGAGTAAATGTTGCACGTTGGACGTGTCAGGGTTAAGAGAATAGGATTCTCTATTTTACATCACCACTGTTTGCTACCATTGACTTTTCCCAGTTGTAGTGGAAACAACCTAGACGACCGTGTCTAAAGATAATAAGTGCATGCACAGCACCAGCCACCCTAATCCAGGAAGAGTGACACTTGTGAGAAATGGGGAACAAAAAGAGCAAATTGAGTTTGGAAGAAAAATCACATTAACTGGTCCAAATGTTGTTCTTATGAATGCCAAATATGGTAATAAAGCTGCAGAACCATGAAATGTTTGGGAAAAAGATTTTGTTTTCCCTCGAGGACGTACATTTAGTAAGAGAAAGTTAATGTAATCTGTAGCCCATGTAAAAGCACTACAGATTGGCAGCCAACTCATGAAACATCAGTGTTTCACAGTCTGCGGTTTAAAGTGGAAATGAAACACAGAACAATATTTTATTTGAATTTTACCTAAGGTGAGATATGGCACCGAATTCAAACTTTTTATTTTTCTAGTATTGCTGGAAAACCAGATAGTAATTCACTCTTTCGCCAATAGGGCGCAGCCATCTTCACACAAGCTAAGAGGTGACATCACAGGTATGGTTCTGATGCTGTTTGTGGGGAGGACATATGCTGCATTGCCGGTGCAGGTCAACCTTCCTTGCCGTTTCAAAGGACACAGTGGAGTTTGGGATAATTCATACGGACATGCAAACACGAGAGGAACCATTACAAAGGCAGAGAGAAGTAAACTTAGTAAAAAGTTATTTTTCCCAAGGCAAGACTGACCTTATCATCTCCTGCTTATCAAGGGGGAGCTCTATGTTACTTTAGAAGCAGCAAGATCTTGGCGGTGTCCTCATGTCAAGAATAAAAAGACTGTTTTGTTCATTGACAAATGGATGGGCTCACGTTTAACAACCCAGACTGATGGCTTAGTAAAGCTAACGTTAGCTACTTTAGCTGCTGGCGTTATATGAACGTTAGAGTATAGCGGTTAACATTAATCTTTCAAATCAATGTTGTGAAACGACACCTTGATGGAGACAAGTTAAACACATTCACCTAATGTCTCCATCAGGATGTCAGTTCACAATATTGATTTGACTGATTACTGTAACGTTAGCCAGCATTACACTAATGTCACTATGATCATCAGCATTTTTTTTAGTGTTCTGTCCATCCAGCTAGCCCGTTTCAAAAATAAAACTGGACCCCAGAAAATGTCTCAAACCTTTACAGCTTTCCAGAAGAACCGCTCTGTTACAATATGTTGATGACAATGATTTGCGGCTGACACAAGAACAATGTAAAAGAGACAGAGTTGCACTTAGCTACAGAAGGTCATAAAGCAAGTCTCTCTAAACTCCAGTTTTTCCAACAACAGGTGGCGTTTTTGTCATGGTTTGTGTCAAGTCTTTGTCATTGTACCACGTTTGCCTGAAGCTGAGTAAAAGCCTTTTTGTTATTTTGAAAGTCTCCTGCCTTATGTGTCCTGCATTTGGGCCCACACCTTGCTACGCTGTGACAGTTTTTGGGTCATGTGATCACAGCAGAGGGCAAAACCCTCTCGCTCAAGCGATTGAAGCGATCCAAAATATACCAAAGCCTGTCACTAAAAAACAAGTTCTCTCCTTTTTGGGTGTGTTCTTACTGTGGGACTTTTATCCCCAATTATGCAGTGTTGGAAGTTCCACTTGGTGCAATTGTGCATGGAAAGGGTTACACTGGCATGATAAGGTTACATGGACACATGAAGTGACCCAGGCTTTCAGTGACTTGAAAATAGCGTTACAAACCACAGCAGGGTTGTCTGACCCAACCAGACCTTTTACGACTGTTGACACAAGAAATGGACGTATGACGTCAGTATTGCTTCAAGACCACGTTGGCAGACACAGGCCCGTCGCCTATTTTTAGTCAAACTTGACCCCGTGTCTGCTGGTTTACCACATTGTCTCCATGCTGTAGCAGCAGTTGAAAAATATAACAGAGTGTTGCTTGATATGCTTAACATCACTGTTAAACACCGCAACTGTGTTGCTGTGCTTGATGAAGTTTGCTCTCCTTGCACTGATCTTTCTGAAACTCCCTTGCTGAACTCTGACCTTGTTCTTTTTGTAGAAAAGCGTCTCGCAGTCCTTCCGCTGGACAGAATCAAGCAGGATATGTGGTTGTCACACATCATGAGATTTTAAAATCTGGCTCTTTACCATCTCATTATTCAGCACAGGCTGTAGAGCTAGTTGCTCTTGCAGAAACGTAAACTGGTTGAAGGAAAAACAATTACCATTTACACAGATCCCTGATATGCTTTTGGTGTTGTGCATGATTTTGGTGCACTCTGGAAACAGAAAATTCCTCAAATCTGATGGCAAACCTATCCTACATCATAGCAAGGTGGTGGCATTGCTAAGTGCCATCATCTTGCCAAAAGCTACTGCTGTCTGTAAATGTCAAACTCACACTAACAGCTTGGATTCAGTATCAGCAAGAAACGTGAGGGCGGATGCAGCCACACACTCAGCAGCTAAAGAGGAAGTAACACACAGGCACACATACATGCTGACTGACACAGACATTCCATCCTCACTCATAGCTATGCAGCAATTCTCTACAGACAAATTTTGAAGAAAAATGCTTGTACACTGAAAATGATGTTTGGTTTGGGCCCTAATGATAAACCTTGCCTACCAAAACTTTTCTATCCCCATTTTGCTAAATTGATACATGGGTTAGACCACGTGTAAAAAGGGGGAATGTTCAATCTAATCCAACAACTTTGGTTCACAAAGTCATCTACATTGTATGCTTAAAAATTCTGTCTGTTATGTCTTGTCTGTGCAACACATAATGCTGGAAGAGCAACATCATTATCCCAGGCATCGCACCCACAACCAGACAAACCATGTAATGATCGATTTCACTGAACTGACTCCCAGTGAAAGAAAAAAGTACTGTCTTGTCCTGGTCGACATGTTCTCCAGATGGGTAGAGGTTTTTACCTACTTCGAAACAGGACAGTGCTGCAGTACCAAAAGCATTAATGACGGACATAGTACCCCAATGGGATGTACCCCCGAAAATAAGCAGTGATAACAGCACAGCCTTTGTAAGTGATGCCATTAAACAACTCGGGCATGTCGTTTGTATTGATCTGAGACAACATTGCTCCTACCACCCAGCAAGTGGGGGAGCTGTGGAAAGAAAAAAATGGTACTTAAAAGCAAAACTTGCTAAAGGTTGTAAAGAAACTGATCTCCAAAGGATCAAAGTGTTGCCAGTTGTCCTAATGTACATGAGAATGAGAAAGAGAGCACAAACTAATCTCAGTCCTTTTGAAATCCTTTTTGGGAAACCACCTGACTTTGGAGTAGGACCTGTAACCAGACCATTCCCTGAAACTCATTTTTGTGACAATGACATATGCGGTAATGCCAGATCTTGTCCTCTGCTTTGTCTCAGGTCCACAGGCAGGTGAAGGTGCTCTACCTATCACCAGGTAGAAAAAGTAACTCTCACCTCTGTTCTGCTGCTCCAGCTGTGAGGAAGGAGTGCTGATTGAGCCCTGCTTGCACTCCAAGCTCCAGCAGGTGACCAGCTTTAGGGGCAACAGACAGTAAGGTGTGACATACTGTTTCACCTGCGTGCAACATGCAAAGACGACAACGTCCTTGGCATCCATGATGTTACACACCTGTGATGACTAAAGAATTTCTAAGTTTAATGTTAGTGTAATGCTTATATATACTTTAAATTATTAATTACTAATTAAAAGGAACGTGTGTGATGAAATGTTTTAGTCTTTTGTTTGTCTTAACCCCCATCTAACCTTTTGCACCTGTCTGCCTACACCTTACTGCAGAACTGGTTTGAACCACTCCACCTTAGCCTCACTCCTTTCTGAAAGAGGCCCTGCTAACCACAAGGCTTGCTCTTCTGTGCTGTAAAGGAAGCCATGTTCCATCCTGTTCCTGGTAGCACATCTGCAGACTGCAAAACACTCCGTCTGGTTTTCTGAACCTTCTTTGCAAAGAATAAACTCACAAAGACAATTCTGATTCATTGTATTTATTTCAGTTTCACACCACTATCTTGACTCTTGGAGTTTTATAACTGTGTCACAATGACATTCTGACCCCAGACTTTACCAATGTAACATTTACACATTGCAAATAGTGTTGCACATATAAAATGAAATATATATAAATTCACACTGTTCTCAAGTCAGTTTTGCAGTCATTAGAGAGAAAATTTTTTATTATTTACAAAGTCAGGTTAACTCTTAAAAGATTTGGGGCAAGGAAAATATTATGATTGCATCAATTTCAAATTCAACAAAAATTCTTCTTTCCTAGCAATGTACTCCTCTTGGAGTATAGTTAAACTATTTTTGTTTGATAAATTTGTTGTTCGTTTGGAGAAGACAGTTTGTAGGTGTCCTCAGGACCTCTGTTACAGCTTCTAACCAGCTGTGCAGTGACGGCCTATGCCAGAGGTTGGTGGAAGCTCTTCAGACACTTAGGTAGTGTTTGTCTGTGAATGTTCTCATTTGTCCAGGTCGTAGTTATCTGGGCAATTAAATCGAAGGCAACTGAACTTCATACTATGTCTGTGAAGAAGTTTCGCCTCTCATCCAAGAGGATTCATCAGTTCATGCGTGTCTGACTAGTCTAGACTAGACTAGTCGGCCTTCAATTTAATTGCCCAGATACGTAGTGTTTCCACAATGCTGTCTTGTTGCAACAGTTTCCAATTCAAGCAATTATTTTTAAAATGGATATACAGATATTAGGAAAACAACATAAAACATTTCCAAAGCACAGTATGGACTGCTGTATTCATCAAACCCTACATATTCAACAACCAGCCTTAACCATCTTCTACCGGTGCACTACTGAAAGCCTGCTCACCTACTACGTCACCTCCTGGTTCGGAAACAGCACAGCTGGGAAAAGGAAACAGCTAAACAGGACTATAAAGACAGCTGGGAGGATCATCTGTGCCTCGCTGTTATCTATAATGGATATTTACCACCAACGCTGCATCCGCAGAGCCTGCAACTTCATCAGCGACCCCTCCCATCCCTCTCACAGCCTGTTTTCTTCCATGCAGTCTGGGAAGAGATACAGCAGCATCCAATGCAGAACCACCAGGCTGCTTAACAGTTTCTTCCCCCAGGCTGTCACACTCCTTAACTCCCGGCACATAGGCCCTCATAACAAAATAGGCACCCAAACACACATACGCACGTTAAAGTGTTACACTTTAACAGACTCTTTAATTCCTTTTTGTAGACTGTTTTTAATTTTTTTAATTATTAAACGACTCAGACTTTTTTATCTTTTTATTCTTACCTGTTTATACAACGGCACTGTTTCTGCAAGGGGATGTGGGTTTTTCTATTGAGAAACCTATTTCGTTTTGTATGTATGCAAGTGCATATGAAATGACAAAGCAAAGTCAAGTCAAGTATTCAGTCAGGCATCAGAGGCATGGACAATAAAACACACTGACAGATAGCCAGCAAAGTATTAACAATGAAGTTAATGGCTAAGATTTAATCCAAATTAGACAGCCTGGCAATGATCCCAGGCCTAACGCAGGCTTTGAGTGGTAAAAGAGAGAGTACATTATAATTGAAGTGTCTGTCTAACTGGAGGGGAGCCACCGCCGTAAGACTTCGAATTAGATTGTGTTAATGGCTTCAGGGTGTGTCGTCAAGCTTTATATGCTGTGAACGCCCTCTGTGTCCAAATGGAATGGATGGAAATTTCATAATGTGTTTTTTCCTGCTTATAAACTTCTTGAGTACTGTGTTTGTGAGAACTTAAGTTAGGTTACTCATTGAATTGCTTCATAACATGTTAATCAAAACCATGTATATAAGTTGTTTTTAAAGTACTTTAAACTAATAGTGTATGTGCTATTTGAGTTTTTAGTCAAAATAGCTAGAATTGTTTTTTTTTTTAAATGTATATGATAAAAGAGCAAGTTGCAAAAATTGAAACCGAAAGGACACAGCTGTGATTCAGCTTCATCAGTGTCAGGCAACTGAATTTGAAAAATGGATGCATACTCAGGACATTTCTCCTCATGAGGCACTTGGAAATTTGACTACGGACTAAATCCTGCTAACAGCCCCTACAGGCTGCTACGTTCTTTACATGAACAGTTAGACAAACCCATTAGTTTCCTCGCAAGTCTCTCTGGAAAAAACATGAAATAATAATGAACAACATGCTGGTAATGCAGCAATATTACAAAGCAACACTTTTCATGTCCACACATTAGTGACATACAATATAAATGCTTGTAAGATACAGATACTTGGAGAAAAAAATAGTCACCTTACCCATTTTGAGTTACGTCAAGACCTTCAAATTGCTCACTTCACGACATCTTGTGTAATTTCTTGTATCATGCTCATTGTAAAGGTCAGCATAATCTAGGGCTCAAGGGATAGTTCACCCAAGAATGAAACTTTATACATTATCTGCTCACCCTCATGCCGATGGAAGGTTGGGTGAAGTTTTTTAGTCCATTAAACTCTCCCGGAGTTTCACAGGAAAAAGCGTTGCTGTAACCTGTGAAACAGTTGTACTGAATGGTGACCAGGAATAAACGTAAAAAAAACCCCAACCTTGGGGTGCCCAGTGGCGCAGTCAGTAGAGCAGGCACCCCATATACAGAGGCTATGTCCTCGCCGCAGTGGACCCGGGTTCGATTCCACCTGTGGCCCTTTGCTGCATGTCATTCCCCCTCTCTCTCCTCTGTTTCCTGTCCACTCTTCAGCTGTCCTGTCCTCAAATAAAGGCACAAAAAGCCCCCCCCCCAGAAAACAAAAAAACCCCAACCTAATAAAACCAGAAAACATCTCTATACTGCTCATTCAAAAGAATCCAGAAGTCCTCAAGCCTCAGTTTTAATAAAGGTCCCTGACGCCATGTTCCTAGCCTCACTGTTTGCTGTAGCCTGAGGCAGACCAGAGCTCCTAGTATCTGCAGGATCAGATGGAGGGCAAGTCTGCTGCCCTGGTGTCTGCTACCAGCACCTGACTTCAGGTAGCATGTAAACACGGGTGTGACGATAAGCTCTCCTTCTGTCACTGTTTCAGCTCTTCCACCTCACACCCTTGCACGAGCTTCAGATGGTGGATGCGTGTGTGTGCACGTGAATATGGCTCCCATCTCAGAAGCCACATGCTAGTGTGAACAGAGGCTAAAAACATGACTTCAGAAATGTTTTTCCAAAAACTGAGCATATCCAGGTTTCAGGACACCGGGATTACTTCTGACAAGCAGTATGGTAGCATTTAATGGTTTTAGTATGGTTTTTTTTTTAAGTTTGAACTCTAGTCACCATTCACTAGAATTGTTTTGAACATGGCTGCAACTTCTTTTTCCTGTAAAACTCCAGCAGTGTGTACGGACTAAAAAACTTCACCAGAACTTCTATCAAAATGAGGGTGCTTAGATAATGACTGAACTTTCATTCATGAGTGAACTGTCCCTTTGAAGTGGATTTGCACTTGATGTAAAGAGTAAACAGCACTCTTTTCTCACTACTACTTGAATTACAACTTAGCTTTTGATTTGAAGTTCAGCGTTTGATTTCATCTAGTACCACCAGGACAACGCTAGACAGATATATTACACTATGAGGCTTTGCTCTCTTTTATTTTTAATACAGAGCAGCACTGTGCTGTAGATGCACCTAACTAGGGTTACATCAAGGCAGCTTATTTACCTGATCTCATGACAGAATGGATTCTGCTACTGTGAGTAAAATATGTGCTTACATACTTACTTCTCTGGGGCAGAGAGCATTGAGTTGAGGATTTGTTATGAGGTGTTTTACTGAAAAAGAAAAAAAGAGATTGCTGAGCATTTCTCCAGCCTGCTTGTATTCACTGTCAACAATTTTCACCAGCGTCAGGAACTTGTAGGTAAAAACAGCCGCTAAAGCTCACCAGTCCCAGACAGTCCGGTCTCCAGTATCCTGCTGTAGTTTTGACATGTGGTCACATTTTAGAGGGTGCATATCAGATAGAGTTTAGCTATGAAGCTTTGCCCATAGCCTCTTGAGCTAGGCAGCTAACACCATCCCAGCTGGTACCAGATGTCAAAGTAACGTCAGAGGACATCCAGAGACGTTGGACTCAAACGTTGGATAGATGTCACATTTTGGTTGAAGAATCAAGTTGACATCAACCGTCAGCGTTGAATAGCCGCTGAATTTTTGTTGGAAATGACAATCAGGTTTACGTCAAAACCCAATATTAGCTTGACATCAGCTTTCAGCATTGGATGATCATTGAAATTCAACATCCAACAAATCTCGCCGACATGTTTGATGTTGAATTAACCAACCAGGAAGTGCCCTTTCATGACTCCTACATTTCTTTCATTTCTTTTCTACTTTTCACTTACCACAAAAGTGACGGTAATTTACCAGAAACATGTAAAAGAACATTAACACTGATTACTGCATAACAGGCAACATTTGAGTGATTCAGAACACATTTAAACATAGCTTTCTCTGCAAAAATGCAATGTCTATGGGCATGCTGGGAAACTCCTCCTACATATCCCCCAACACACTACAATATCAGCGTCTAAAGATAGAATTTCACATTGTGTGCACATTAAACTTTTGACGATAAGCAGACGTTGAGTTTTGGTCACAATAAATGTTGCTATATATCATCAGAATGACGATACCATCAGACATTTAGTGGACATACTTTAGCTAATTTTCAACTAAACTCAAAACCAACAAAATATTAATGTCTAACGATGTAAAAAATTTACATTGAAAGGACATGAATGTTATGACGTTTAGAACATGTTGGGTTTGACAGACATTGGACTTTGTAATTTTACAACCCAACTTTAAACCAACAAAATGTTACCGGTATTTGACGTCGGTTTTAGATGTCAGTTTGACATTGGAATTAGACTTTGGATTTTAGTAATCTGTCGTCACAACCTGTATTCAACCAAATAACATCTGTTTAAGTCCGTGGCCTGCTGGGATTACATGTTTCCTAGTTAAACTTACCAGGCTGCATCCTGCACTTTTCATTCATTAAATATTTCCAACTCTTTGTCTTTTAATGTTCAAAGAATCACCACCCTTCTTCCCAAGTTGTGCTATGACAATTACTGTTAGATGAGCAGCACGTGGCTTTCACTTTGGCAATATGTGTCATGTTCAAACTGTCAAGTCACGTGTGTTATTTAAAAATAAGAGTCTAATATAACACAGACAACAGTGATTTCACAGGCCTCAGTAGGGTTTCCCTTCAAGCTCATCTTAGAATAAGTCACCCTAACTCAAACACAGCTGACTTTTTTTGCCTTTAAAAGCTATGTCTTGGAAATGGTTTCTAGGGATCAGGACGACATCACTTTGTTTCTTCTGTGACTATTTGCTTTGGTATGGTGTTGGTGTGAATGTGATGAGTAGAGGCCAGAGCACTGCTGCTCTCTGATGGGTGTTTATTTAAGCCAAAATATCAGCCAAAATGTTTATTCCACTGATGCTGAGCAGACATTAGAGCTGTTCAAGTGGTGCATTCTTTGTAGATACAAGTCCTGGACCTCCCCTGTTCTGTAGTATGTCTAACCTTACTCCAATTATGGTCATTACTGTTTTAAACTGAAAACTGCCTCGCTAAAGAACAAAACAGATTGCATTATCAACTATAAATGTTCAATCCCACCTTCAGCTCCATTAGCATCAATCTAAACCTAATCTGAAAACTAAATGATTATCCATCCATCCATCCATCTATCCATTCAACCTCTTCACCTCTTCATTACATTATAATCCTTTCAAAATGTAGTATGCACTCCCATTTCTGACACTGTGTTGATTCAGTAAACTTAATGGCTAAAAGCAGGGTTGGGAAGGTTACTTTGGAAATATAATAGGTTACAGATCACAAGTTACCCAATTTAAAATGTTATAAGTAATGTAAATATTTCAATTACTTTATCAAAGTAATGTAACTGATTACAGTTACATTTATTGTGTAATTAAATGACGTAATTCCATCAAATGGAACCAGTTGCTCCCCAACACGGGCTAAAAGTGAAAACAACTTTGTTGATAGCCTAATTTTTCAACCTGCTGTTCCTAAAACAGAGCTCCTGCCACGACTGTTGAGTTTCAGAAGCACCAAACGTCTTCTGCCAGAGTTCTCTGGGTCATGGAAGGTCTTTTAGGTGTAGTGTGGAGAGGCCAGTGCATCTGGTTACTGTGACTGAGGCACATATGTCAAATTTTACATCTTCTTTTTGGGAGGAAAACACTCACAAGTGTCAGTATTACTATTTCTGTCAATTTCTTGATAAATTTATCAGACAAATTTATGACAGGCTCCTTACTTGGAGCATTTTGGTCTCCTTCAGGACTACTTTTCTGCTTTCCCTCTGTGTCTTCCCTAATCGATCTGTAAACAAACAAATCAACACCAGTGAGTCCACAACAATACAAACTCACAGCACAGCAGCCTCATAACTGGTTTAATTACAGTCATTATTATGGCTGTACTTAGTGCTGTTCTGTGCTGTTGTATTAGATCACACTTTGTGGTTCTTTGGGTGAGTCTCTTGGTGAGAATTGTCAGTTCCAGGCTTCAGAAAACATCTATCAAATCCTTTTCTCATAATTATCTTTAGTGCAGAAATTCAGTGGTTTACCTTCTACAAATGAATATTTGATGAAGTCAGCATTATGCTCCTCATGGATAATCTTAACTATAGTCCTTTACAAGCTAAACATAGTATCCCTTTAATAGTCCTGAGGTATATACGGAAAGAAAGACGCCCCAGTTGTTCTTTGACTCTGACCCACAACTGGCCCTCACATGGTTTAAATATAGAAATCTGGCAGCACCTGTTGTCTGTTGCTGAATGCAGACCATTTGTTTTTATAGACTAAAGGGGCATAATTGCATTTGCACCAAGTCAGACTTTCAGAAGAGTCTAGTGAATCAAGCTGAGGTCATCATCAGGATATTAACAGGGTTCAGAGTGTATTCACTGTACTTTCATTGAGTATTTTCACGTTATTTAACTTTATATGTCTGCTACATTTCAGAAGGAAATATTGTACTTTTCACTCTATAACATTTGTTTGAAATTGTTACTTTTTAGAAAAAGATGTTAACATAATCAGTTTCTGAAATATATTACCAAAAACAAAACCAGTGGTTCTTGGTTAAGTAGCTATTCCCATAAAAAGGTTCCATCAAAAGTAAACATGAGAAATTGTATGACACTGATTACAGTTCTCTGTTCCTACTCCTGACTACAGCTTTAATTTTACTGCGTATAAACAAAACATCCTTTATTTGGATTGCTGGGATAAAAATGATAACATTAATCTCGGTGTGATGATTGACTTCCGCTGTGGTGTAAATGTTTGTGAAAGCCGTCAGAGCCGGTGAGGGAGTAACAGACTACAGAGTCGATAACGGGTCTCCCCGGAGGCCTCATCCTAATGCGTGCGCGGCTGATGTGGTGTGTTTACTGCCTCAGCAGCTTCTGCGCGCAGTGCTGGAGACTGAAGTCAGCGCACAGCCGCTCTTCAAACAGAAGGAGCTGCGGTGGAAGACAAAGCGCAGGAACATGTCAGCGAGCAGAGGAATTAGCACCAAGGCCGAGTCCAGAAAATGCGCTGAGCGCTTCTGGAGGATCTTTCCTCACCTTCTGCTGTGTCTGTCGCTGGTGGCGTTCGCTGCGCTCGGTGCCGTCATGTTCCAGCACATTGAAGGGGGGAACACGTCCACCACCCAGGATGAGTACCACGAGTTTCTGGGTCAGATTGTCAGCACCGTCCAGAACTTAACTGGTAAGTGGACACGAATATCGACTGTATTAGTCTTTTATGGCCATAAAATCTGTGCAGTTTTTTTCTGTCTTTAAAATCTCGTGCTGAACTACATACGCACAAGTTTTTCTTTAAAAACTAATCCTATCTATAACACCACAACCTCTTTAATTTCAGATAACACTTCCTACACACATCAAGACATAGTGAGCAAAGTTGAGATTGACATGCGAAGAGGGTTCAAGTCCATATGGCTGCAGAGACCTGACAGATGGACTTTTTTTGGCTCCATGTTCTTCTGCTGCACTGTATTCACCACAGTCGGTAAGTCAGCAGGATTACTGGCACTGCAAGTTGGTGGTTTATTTTTAAATTAAGGCTGGGGAAAACTTTTATTTGAATTTTTTTCAGGCAAAATAGCAATGCAGTAACATCTTCGTATTTTCCACAAAGTGGGCTAAATGTTCAGTTTTAAGGGAGAGGCAAATTTTACATCAAGCACTTTAATTACATGAGACTGTAATCAAAATAAAAAGCAAAGTCAGGTCTCACTCTTTTATAATATATAGTTGAAAATGTTTTTTGAATACTGTAAATGTCTGGGACAGGGACAAACAATATGCTAAAATTCCAACAACATAATATTTTTGACCTATTACCGTAATACTGATTTGTGACAATTTTGTGCGGATGACTATTGATGCTTTCATAAAATATCAGCATGATGAGATGTATGATAAGTTATCATCATTGATGTGGATTTACTGACTGAGTAAAGGCAAATATTTAAACAGCAAAACTGTGTCAGTTCAGGAAGCTTTTTCATCAGCAAAAGAGAACATTATGCCATATAGGACTATCAGTATATAATGCTAACTACAATATCTAGTCTCATATTGTGATACTGATACAAAATGTAAATATTGCACAGTGCTATTGCCCAGAGTGTGTGCGCGCGTGTTGGTGCTGAGCTGATACAACAGATCTGTGAAAGAGTGGAGATTCAGGCTTTCAGTCTTCTTTAAACCACCATGAGAAAAAGGAGGTAGAGCTGTGTGGAAGACAGCAGCTGACGCTCTCATCAGCCTCGTCTCCAACAGCAGAAGCAGCTGCAGGCTACTTGCTGGACTCCACTGGATGTGTTTACATTCTGTTGTGCTGCACCTAAAGAGAAAACAAACCAATTAATGCCAGGGGCGGCTGTTGAAATCTGTGACTAGAGCTAATGTTGGGGCCCCATATTCCAACCAAAAAAGAATAGAAAAAAAAATAATTAATTATCAATTTTTATTTATTTATTTATTTATTTTTGGACTTTGTCTTTTAGCATTTTCAAGTATTGGCTGACATAAAAAGAAAAACAGCTTAAAACGATTCACTGAATGAAATTAACAACAAATGTAAAAAAGTAAAACTGCATATTATTTTGCTTGGGAATTAAAAGTGTAAAAGCTCAAAAACAGTGCTGTTAGATTTAAAAAGGGTTTGAGCTCATTTCAGCAGAATGACAGCAAGATTCAGAGATAAACGGGAGCAAGCAGGGGAGATCAATTTCTACTAGTGGTAGAAGAATCAGTGGGTCTAGACTGTACATGTTGAGAGTAAAAAAAAATAACTTTATCATTATTAGTGTTATTATTATGAAGATTATTTCTGCAAAAAAAAGTGTAGAAAGAGTGTAGATCAAATCTGACTAAAACTTCCCCTTCCTATGTTTGAGTGCTGAGACTACTCAAGTTAGTTCATCTCTGTCCAGTGACCTTGTTACTTCGTGCTCAATAGAAATCTGAGTGAGGGCAGACAGATGCTCCAGAGCTCCTCAGATGTGTTTTAATAAGCTTTAGGCGTGAGAAACTTCTCTCTCTAGTTGCTACAGACACAGGCACTGCCACCATTAGTCACAGTGTAATGCTGAGGATGGGACACATCAGCAACAACATCTACGCTGTTGCTGAGAATCTGCAGGCCTGTGATTTCTCCCGCAGGCACGGCACTGACTGCAGCCGACACTTGTGTAAAAGGTCTTCAGCATCCACACTGCCAAGCTGCCACCACGCAGTATGAAAAAGTTGACTTATTATACAAGGTTACAAGTCAGTTGGGGCCCTTTTGAAGGTTCGGAGCCCGTTTCGATCGAAATAGGTGCAACATAGCAAAGGCTGCCAATGAATAATGTCGGAATTAGGATATTCCAGTATTTAATCTAAATTTTTTGGTACGTTTGTAGTTTTCTAGCCTTTATAGTACAGAAATTACTGTCTGTTAACACAAATATCCCTTTGTCTGTAACTGATCTGTGTTAAAGCTCAACCTGGTGTCCGATGGTTGGTTAGCTAACATACTGTATGCAAATAAGAATCACCAGACTGGAAGGCCTCAGGATCTTCTGGTGGTCATTCTCTGTCAACATCATCGAAGTCGCCGATGCATCAAAACTTGTCAAACAGCCAAAGGCACACGTGTCAAACTAAAGGCCCGTGGGCCAGATCCAGCCCACAGTACAGTTATCTCTGGCCTGCAAGTTCATATCATATGTCTAACATAAATGGCCCGAGCACCAGTAAGCTACATCGTTCACACACTAGTGATACTACAGTTCCCAGAATTCACTGCAACAGCTGGGGCGCCAATCAGGACCTGCAAGTGGCAGCTCCCACTCCGCAGCTGCTATAGACACACAGCGTGTGTTGGCGTTTTTGTGCAACATACTCAATGATCAGCTTCAGGGAAAGGATCGCGTGATTACAAGAAAAAATCAAGAAAACTTGGATCACTCTCCGCATTGCCGGACAATGCAGAGCCAGGTCCTCATCACTGTCTTCCCACTTGTGCATTTTACTGATAAACCAAACACTTGGCACTGAGTTCACATGTCGATTTACTGACTTGGAGTTTAGAAATTTAAATTTAAGTGTGACTCTGTTGGCGCTGCACAGTTCCTACTGTCCATTCCTGAAACAATGCCACAGGGCTTTTACCTTCTTTGTCATAAGAAAGGCTGTTTTAGTAAATTCAATTCAATTCAATTCAATTTATTTATATAGCGCCATATCACAACAAATGTTATCTCATGACACTTTACAAA
>JAPQLA010200933.1:0-21023 GCA_029822935.1 Naso vlamingii | reverse complement strand
ATAAAGTTCTGAAGGAGCTTCTATGAACCATATAATAATAATAATAATAATAATAATAATAATAATAATAATAATAAAGTGCTATATACAAGATTATGCAGGGATAACATTGTGTCTGATCTTAATCTTATCATAGATGTTACAATATTCTCTAAATAAACTCTTTTGCATTACTTAGGCCTACACTTCTTCACAGTCTTGATTGATTTCACTCCTACAAGAAGCACACAACAGTAGCCAACACCACAGCAATAATGGTTTTAACGGCCATCCCTTGTGTTGTCAGAGTTACACGGGGCACATCAGCAGCAATAGTCTACACAGCCTTATATAGGCATGTTCAGATGCTTGTGATCAACCAGTAATGACACTGAGCAACACCTAGCAACAAGCTCTGCCTCACCTCCTCACTTCTTGCCCTTTCCTTGCTCAGAGTTCTGCCTTTAATCACTTCTCCACTTAAAGTCCTTGTAAGGAATTTCTTTTGGGTAAGTTAATAACTGTCTGAGAGTGTTCTCAGAATGTTTTTGAATATGGCCGCAGGGCTGGTTGGGAAGATATCAGCGGGGGAGAGCTGTTTCATAACATCAAATCCGAGGCCAAAGGGATGTGAAGAACAGTTCATTTTTTCATGCTCTCCACAGCTACACTGATCTTTTAACTGTCATGCCTCCCATTTCGAATTTTTGTCTCCTTCTCTTTCATTCATTCCATTTCATTTTAAAGTTGCCTTGTTATTCTTCCTGTATCTTGTCATATTTTGCACTTAATGTGTTTTTACCCTTCACACTGTGACTAAGCCACTGAGTGCCACACACCCTCGCACGCACACACACACACACACACACACACACACACACACACGCACAACACATAAATCATTTGAGTGACATTTGTAAATATGTTTCTCTTAAAACCATTAGTACATCCTTATGGGAGTGATGTGTCCCAAGAGGGTGTAACAACAAGAAAACATCTCAGACAACTCTCTTTCTTTACTATCACACACACACATACACAGTTAAAAATGGCATGTTCACTTGATTCATCATTGTCACCACATTAAAACAGATATCCATATGAAAAACAGAACATAAGCACAACTTTTTTACCTTTTGTAAAAAAAAAAAATTATGTCACACTATCCTAATCTTCATTTACAACAACTACAACTTAATAAGAGTACATGCAGACTCTGACCATATAAATTCCCATTCCAATTCAAAAATACTTTATTTATTCCGTAAAAGGGCAATTTATGAGGCTGTAAATATTTGTCTGACTGAGCCTGAATTGATGGACACATTGACTTTTGATATAACTGTTTCTATTTACAGATTTGCATTAATTCAAATGCAGACATGCCATTCTATGTAAATGGTGCAAAGTCAGAGTTGTAAATGTCCTGAAAAAATAATTGTTTTTATCTCTAAACTTTGTGTGTTTGTCATTTGTATAGTATCCAAGGTACACATCTCTAGTAATTGTACACTTAGTTCTTATATTGTATTTTCCAAAGGTTTTCTTATATTTTTCCTCTCCAAAAATATGTCACTACCGAAACAAAAGAATATATTCAAACTAAAGGCTATGTTGACAAATTTTTTTTCTTTTTTTTTACATCTACAAGGCATCAGGAATATCAGCAATTACAAACAAGACCACAACATCCCCCCACCCCCCAACTGATTGATTAGAAAAAGCTGGTTGCTAATCGGCTCAACACATTCTTCACCCACTTCGAGAACAGAGCCAGCAGGGGACCAGCCGAAATCACCACCACACCAGAGAGCGATCATCCACTCTCTCTTCAGCCATATCAGGTCCAGCATGTTCTTCAGAGCATTAACATCAACAAGGCAGCTGGACCTGACGGTGTTCCAGGCCAAGCACTTAAGGTGCTTGCTGCTCATCTGGCTGCAGTTTTCACAAACCTCTTAAATCTGTCACTGAAACAAGTTTGCCTACAGGGCAAACAGATCCACCGATGATGCCATTGCAACAGCACTTCACACAGCTCTCACTCATCTGGAAAATCCCAAGACCTATGTGAGGATGCTTTTTGTTGACTTCAGCTCGGCATTTAACTGCATCAGCCCATACAAGCTAGTCAACAAACTGCCAACACTGGGAATACACCCCTCCCTCTGTTTCTGGATCTTGGAATTTACAAGAAATAGACCTCAGGGTGTGGCTGGGCCATCACACCTTCTCCACTATCACCCTCAGCATTGGCATTCCTCAAGGCTGTGTCCTCAGTCCAATCCTCTACTCTCTGTTCACCAGCGACTGCACCTCCACTCACAGTTCCAACACTGTAGTGAAATTCATAGATGACACAACCATTGTTAGCCTCATAACCAACAACAATGAAGCTGCGTACAGGGAAGAGGTTCAGACACTGCATTGATGCATATGCATTGATGGAGAGTTGGTAGAGAGGGCCCCCCACTTCAAATTCCTGGGGTTCCACATATCAGAGGACCTGACTTGGAACTATAACACCACCTGCCTGATCAAAAAGGCTCAGAAGCGCCTGTTCTTCCTGAGGAGGCTGAAAAGGAATCAACTCCCACAGGATGTGCTTACAGACTTCTACTGTTGTACCATGGAAAGCATCCTCATGAATGGCTGTGCAATCTGGCACTCCAGAGAGAGGAAACGCCTGCAGAGGGAAGTCAAAACAGCTCAGTAGATTGTCAGCTCCTCACTTCCACCCTTCAGTGATATTTTTCTCAGTCGTCTCCATAAGGAGGCCTCCAGCATCTTGAAGGACCCCTCACACCTTGGACACTGCCTGTTCAGCAGGCCCCCATCAGACAGACTGAAAACAATACGGGCAAGAACCAACAGACTAAAGAACAGTTTTTGTCCGAGAGCTGTGGGCACTCTGCTTAGCTCACAACTCCTGTCAGATCATATACAACACAAATGAAAGACAGACACACACAGGAAAGTGCAATAGTGTTGTAACGTTTTTATTTTTATTCACTATTTATTTATTTTATTGAAACCCCACTCTTCTTTGACTTTTTATGACCTTTTTATGATTGTTTTATGACTATTTTATGACCTCTTTATGACTGTTAGGAACTCTGTAAGTGCACTATTATTATTGATTATGTTTATTTGCATATATGTATATTTTGGGAATCTTTTATTACTGCTATTGAAGTGAAACTGCCAAACAAAGTTTCGTTGTATTGTTTATACAATGACAATAAAACATCTATCTATCTATCTATCTATCTATCTATCTAAGTCTGACATTGAAACTTCTAAAAAACGTTATCACGACTACATAGTCTCTAAAAATGTGATTTAACACATAAAAGCGAAACTACAGTGGATTTCCTAACTATTTCAAGCGTCAATCTTAAAAGAAAGAGCTACTCAAAGGGCAGCAAATTAATTCTTAAAATACCAAAAATATTAAAGTGGACATGAAATATGAAATAATTTGAATGTAGTTTGTTTTATTTTTAAGGTAAGCTATGGCACTTAATTAAAACTTTATATTCTTATAATATTACTGGAAAACCAGAAAGTAATTTACTCTTTCGCCAATAGGGTGCAGCCATCTTCACACAAGCTAAGCGGTGATGTCAGCGGAGTGGTTCTGGTGCTGCTGGTGGGGAGGACAAACATTACCTCTCCGGTGCGGGTGAACCTTCTCAGCTATTTTGATGGATGAATTGGAGTTTGGAATTACTCATATTTTACAAAGCAGATATCCATCTGAGCCATTTTCAAGGGATAAAATGCCAGTTTCATCAGTTTGGTGTGAATGTCAGTATTAACACCAGCACTGATGTGTTCATCAAAGTACAGTCATAAAATTCAGTTTGTACTTAAAAAAAAGGTTTCAGCGTTTACTACCTCTTTGATCATTATTAACAGTAGTAGTAGTAGAAGTAGTAATTATAATTTATTTGCATAACTATGATAAAGTTTTTATTTCCCCGCTAAATAAAGGATGAAGTGTTCAATTTTTTATTACCAAAACAGTCATGCAACAACTGATACTGACGTCACATGTTTCGGTTGTGACTGTTTTGGTAGTGACAATTTCAGATAATTTTGAGCTTATCTCAAAGATGCTAGCTGGCACATGGTTAGGTAGCACAGTTTCTATCAGTAGAATGAAAACTAAATTTAAAGGAATACCACCTGAAAAAGGTTGCTTCATTGCAAAAAAAAAAAGGTGTTCGGTAGTGATGTCCCTTAAAGTTACACACTGATTTTCAGACCCTTCAACACATTTTTCTTCAAAGTGATGAGAGCTATCTACTCACTATGTGGCTATGGGGTATGAGGGATGCTAACTTCACTTTCAAAATACTCCAAAAGTTCTTCTTAAAGACAACAATGGAAAAAAATTACAAGAATCATTAAGGAATTTTTTTCATACACTGAAATTTAAGAGTAAGGGTTCGGGACAGCCACCTCTCAATTGAAAGTACCCTATAATTGATGATTTTATATATACTGGCCGTGTTTCCCAGATCCAGTGAAGAAGTTCATAGCACTAAGTGCTTCTTTAGAACGCACTTAAGCTTCCCAAAGTGTTTCCCAGAGTCGCCATTAGCCTAAGAGGATCTTTCACTAAGAAGGAGATATAAGATTGGGCCAACCCTCTCTTAACAGTCTTCTTAGCAAAAAATATCCATCTTGAAAGTTTTTAGGGTCGTTTTTAAATAATATGGACTTTTATTTTGTAAGTTGGGGGCTTGGCCCATGTGACCTGGTCAGTGTTTGAATGATGTGTACTGCCAGGTGTGTGAGCATAAAGAGTATCTGCAGACACACAGACAAATTTAAATTTAAATTAAAATGGCAGATATACATATGTTTTAACTTAAGTGACCTGGTCAATGTTTTATTGAAATGTGTACTGGCAGCTGTGTGGAGTTAAGAAGTAACTGCAGCCAGACACGGATGAATACTAATTCATTTTAATGGAGAGAGTGATCAAACCCATGCCTTTTTGAATGTGTAGTGATTCCACAAAGTTTTAGCGAAGGAACTTCATTCAAATTTTAAATGAGTCAAAAGACTGATTTATAAATATTGTATTTACATGTTTTTTGCTTTCTCTTATTGTTTTTGAGCTATTTGAGTTTTAGTTTTATAGCTTTTATTGCTCCTCCTCAGATTTTATAATGGTGTGTACTGCAGAATGTTCTCCGAGCTAGAGTGAGTCATGTGACTGCTAGAAGCAGGAGGGCTGAGACGAAAATTCAAAATCTGGGAAAAACCTCCTCACAGATCCCACAACTTTGGCCAAATCTTACATAAACTAATCATATCCAGCTAGGAAATTTCCTTATCTTTCCATCTATGTAGGTTTCAAAGCAGCCAGACTTAACACTGTACAAGCCTCAGTTTGACACAAGCTCATTAATTTCTCCAATTAGCAACCAATATAACTAACCCTTAAAAGCCCTGGAAGACAGCAGGCGGCACCACTTTCGGTCTCTTGCTGTAGCCACATTTTAAAAGTCATCCCCACAAAACTTTTATCACTTTATTCAGCAAGTCCTTGTGACACTGTACATCTGGTCGTTTTGTCAATGTTAGTCACGGTTTAGCCAGATTTCCCACTTGTTTGAATGGGCATGCATCTGAGATTTTTTTTTACCACTCATTTCGGTTGGAAAAGGCAGACGACATGATTTGGGACTCAAACTTTGACGGCTTATAAAATCCAAACCGTTTGAGTACTCACAAAGTTATTCAGACCTTTTTATCGTCAGTGTGTCGTTAATCATCTATTAGCATTTAAAGCTGATACAATTAACACACTTGACAGAGTTAACAAAGAAACAAGGCCAAATTTAGGGCCAAAATGTTGTTTTGAAATGCAAATTGCAAACTTCGTGTAGGATTTAGGTCAGGGGTGTAAGTGGGTGATTTTATGGTCCTGATGAGATTTGAACAATTGAGTTTTGGTTTGATCTCTTTATGACATTCCTATGGGCCGTAGTACTGTTTTAGTGTTTCTAGGTGGTGCTAGAGAGCACATTTTGGCACTTTGGGGGTTAATTTTTACATTTTATATTTTTATTCACCAGACCTGATGTGTGTGCCAAATTTAGTGAATTTTTCAGCATGTTTAGAGGGTCAAATTTGGATTCAAATAGGCAAGAGTATAATAATAAGAAGAAACAGTACAGTAACAATAGGGTCCTTGCCCTCTGGGCAAGGACTCCTCTGGCAAGGCTAGAGGACTTCTTGCTTGCAAGAGGAGTTCTTAATTTACGGTCTCAATCCCAATTCTTATTATTATCTCAATTATTATAATGAGTGTGATTTTTAGTCTGTTTCAGTAATATGTGAAAGTGATGTGCTAGAAGTGGTCAGAAAATTTAAGATTAGAAATTCACAGATGGGAACAGTATAGGCATCTCATTTATAAAAGAAGTAATTGTTTGTGTCCTTCAAGCTTTTACCAAAAAATGTAATAAATCATTTTGTCGCGGGTTCGTCTTCAACTCCACACAAAAATAGGTAAGGTATTGCAAAATCACGATGGTGCAGTCTTCAGTTCTTCGTGATTCATGAAGGCAGGCCTTCAACATCCTGGAGGCTGTCTCACAGTCTTCTGACCACGTCACCAGGTTTCTCTGGTTCTTGGCAGTCAGTAAGGTGAATGGAGCAGCAATGGTGGCAAACTGAGGAACGAACAGTCTGTACCAGCCTGCCAACCCCAGAAAGGGCCACACCTCTTTCTTGGTCTGAGGTCGAGGACAGTTCCTGATGGCTTCCACCTTGTCAACTTGTGGACACACCTCTCCTAGGCCCAACTGGTTGCCCAGTTACCTGGTCTCCTCTCACACCCACTCACACTTTGCAGGGTTCATTGTCAGCCTGGCCTTTTGGATGTGACCAAGCACAAGCGTAATGCGTTCGATGTGCTTCTCCCAGGTCCGGCTGAAGATCATGATGTCATCCAGGTATGCTGAGCTGCAGTTCTCGTATCCCTGGAGGACTCGGTCCATCAACCTCTGGAAGGTTGCTGACACCCCATGCAGACCGAATCACAGTAAACTGGAACAGTCCAGTGGGTGTCCAGAACACCGTGTAGGGCTGTGATGACTCTTCCAGGGGCACCTACCAGCACCCCTTGCGGAGGTCCAAGGTGGTGACATACCTGGCCCCTCCAATCCTCTCCAGTAGGTCTACTATTCTCGGCATTGGATATGCATTGAACTCAGAAATGGAGTTGAGTTTTCTGAAATCAGTGTATACTTGCAGAGAACCATCCCTTTTAAAAACGATCACCACCAGACTGCACCACTCAGACTTGGATGGCTCAATCACCTCCAGCTTCAGCATCTTGTCAACCTCCTGCTGCAGCTTTTCCACTAGATGTTGGGGAACATGGTGGACCGGATGACCCTCTTTCAGCCAGATGACATGTTCCGCCATGGTGGTCCTCCCTGGCCTGGCAGCAAACAGGGAAGGTGCCTCCTTGAAGACCTGCAGGGCAGCTTTCTCTGGCAGAGGATGGGTCAGCACAGAAGGGGTTGGAATTGCCAGAACCTCTGGTTCAGCTTCCTCCTCTTCCTCTGGGTCCACCGCTCTCACCAGCAACACTGTCTCTGGGCCATGGGTTGACCGCTCCTTCCACTCTTTCAGGAGGTTAGTGTGATAGGTCTGCCTCGGGTTCTTCTTCCCAGGATGAGGGACCTTGTAAGTGACTGGAACCATCTTATTAGTATTGACGGGCCCCTGCCATTTTCACCTACAGCTTGCTGGTGGATGAGGACAGCAGTAACAGGACTTTCTGGCCCAGCTCAAACTCTCTGTGCTGAGCCTGCTGGTCATACCAGGTCCTCTGGCTCCTCTGGGTGTTGTGCAGGATGATGGCAGCCTCCTCCTGGTATCTGGGCCAGTCCCGCAACTTCAGCACAAACTGAACAACTCCCCGGTCACTTCTGGTGGTGGAAGGGGTACCCCATCCCTTCCGCAGCAGATCCAACAGGCCTCGCATCTCCCAGCCATAAAGAAGCTTGAAGGGGGAGAAACCAGTTGATGCCTGGGGAACTTCTTGGTGTGGGAACAGCAGCCAGCAATCCCAGTCTTGGCCAGTGTCATCAACAAACTTCTGCAGCATCTTCCTGAGAGTCTGGTTGAACCGCTCTACCAGGCCATCTGTCTGCAGGTGGTATAGGGTGGTCCTGATTGCAGAGATGCCGAGTTGTCTCTGGAAGAGCTGCATCAGTCGTGACGTGAAGTTTGTTCCCTGGTCAGTCAGGATCTCATCCAGAACCAAAGCACGGAGAACTGATGGGGCAGTAACAGTTCGCAATGGGAAGGCTTCTGGGAACCTTGTGGCGTAGTCACAGACCACTAAAATGTACTGGTGCCCACCGCTACTTTTTACTAACGGTCCTACAATGTCCATGGCAATACAGTGGTTGTAAAAAGGCTCTGTTTGACTTGCAGGCAGTGCATATTTTTTGGCATGTTGTGGGATGTAGCACAATAGGTCTGAACGTCAGTGTACGTGGAGGACCAATAAAACCCGGAGCTGATACGTAGGTGTGCTTTATGATGCCCAAGGTGTCCAGCCCAAGGGAGTGTATGTGTCAGGTACATGACAAGCGGATGACAGAGGGTCGGAACAAAAAGGCGTTTATGGTCATTGTCAATAATGTACAGTATATCATTCTCAACAGTGAACCTCTCTTTACTCACACATTTGTCATTCTGCCCAGATTTTGCAAACAAGGGCATTAATGAGTCATCTTGTCTTTGCAACACAGCAATGTTATTTGGCACTTCCCACGTCGAGCTCTCCGTTTTTGGTTCTGTTGGCCGCAGCTGCTTTTCAAAGCGCCACTGACGGCGTGTTTTTCTTGGTCCCTTAGTGCCACTCTCACACAGACTACTGTCCAAGTGTGGGAGTGGTTCAATACCAGGTTTTGCCTGAGCCCGAGTTATGACAGGACATGAAACATTAACACTGGCCTCTTCTGAATCAGTTCTAACAAGCAGTTCATTTTCATGCAGCAAATCCATGAGAACTGGCAAGTCCCACCCCAGATTGGCATCCACAGGTAAGTTCTCCACCACCCCCACAGTCACAAGGAAAGATTGTTCATCAACAGTTAGTTACATCAGCTTTAGGGTATGCATGTTTATCCCCATGCACACAAAATATCCACCTGTCAACCATAGTCAACACAGCTTACTGGCACCAGACTCTGTTTGACTAGTGACATGTGGCTGCTGGTATCCAGCAAGACATTAACACATTGTCCATTAATAATGACAGTTTAATATTGTTGGTTTTTACTTTTGTTCCCCATGGGTCCAAGCTCTTTTCGGGGTACATAACATGCACCCATGACCTTAGTTTTGCGTATCGGGCACACAGAAGCTTCATGGCCTGGCTGCTGGCAATGGTAACAAACAAGTTCCTTACCAGATGCATGATGGTTTGAGCCAGAGGTGGTGGGACCTGGAGGTGGCTCCTGGATGTACTCTCGCCTTGCCGGCCTGGGCTGGGATGTCTGAGGTGTCAGTCGAGGAGCTTCACCAGTGGAACGTGGAGCTGGTCCTCCCTTCTGAGCGTTGAGGTACCGTAGAGCCAGCTTGGCGGCTGCAAGACTCTCCGTCGGCTCGTGCGCTTTGACCCATATCTTTACCTCGAAGGGAAGCTGGTAGCTGCTCCAAGATGATCACCTCATTAACCTCTTCCTTGGTGCACTGCTCCGGCCAGATCCAGCGACGGTCGAATCCCTTCAGATATGTCTCCATGGGGTTCACACCAGACCGGACTGTCATTGACCGAAACTACTGGCGGTAGGTCTCCGGAGAGATATCAAACCTGGCCAGCAGAGCAGCTTTCAGGTCAGGATAGCGGTGGGCTCTCTCTTTATCCATTGCTGTGAAAGCCTCCAATGCCCTCCCAGTAGCAGTGGTACGAGTCAGCATGCCCACTCACTCTGGTCACCTCCAAGTCTTCGCAATGTGTTAAAAACACAATAAGTAATCTTCAATGTCCTCACCTAACTGGTGCTGAGGGATCTTTGGCTCACTGTAATGCCTCCATTTTGGCTGTGGCTGCTCTGGCCCATTGGTGGCGTGGTCGCCCTCATGAAGCTGCAGAGAAACATCTGCTGGTGCGTCTTGGTACGGGCAATGGGGTGCTGGCGTTGGCAGAGTGAGCCTCGGACTAGAAGTTGCCGGCAGCAGGTGGCATGGCGGCAGCAGGTGGCAGGGTCAGAGCCTGTGGTGCTGGAGCCACAAGGCCCTGTGGATGGATAACGGGTACCTGGCCCATCTGTGGCAGCGAGTCCCTCAGCCCTTAAGGGGCAACATGCCCTCCTCTCTCCTTTGCTGTCCAGCCAAAAAATCATTCATCATGGACATCAGCTCCATACCTGGTTCTGCTGTTGATGCCTGGGCTGTAGAGGTTGGCGGCAGTGACCAGCAGGGGTCCTCCTCCTCTAATGACATCCAGGATGGTAGCTCTGCATCCTGTGGATGTAAGACTGCAGTGGCAGCTGCCTGGCTCTCTGGCTGCAGGTGCTGTGAACGCAGCCCTGTGTGTCCCTTTGGGAGGTGGGTGGTCTTCTTTTGACTGGCCATCCCACTTCTGACACCATCTTTCGCGGGGTTTGTCTTCATCTCCACACAAAAATAGGTAAGGTATTGCAAAAACACAATGTTGCAGGCTTCAGCAGTTCTTTGTGATTAATTTCTCGCACCAGCCTCCCAAGTATAACAGTACAAAAACTTCACAGTGAGAAAAAACGCAATACTATTTACAACACTTACAACAAGACAAAAAAAAGAGTTCTCCAATAACTCAAGGAAAAAAACACTCTTTTGATATTAAACCAACAATCAAAGCAGCATAATTTTTTCATTACCTTCAGTATAATAGCAGAAGTGGATTGACTGTCAAGGGGGACAAGCATCTGCTTAAATACAGCTTGTTCCTCCTGCTGGGAAATTTATTACAAAAACCCTTTAAAGATATCAAAAACATCAAATACACAGTTCAGAAGAATAATGACAATTGTGTCAAATATACTTCCATACAATCCTATTAACAAAATGTCAAAACACAACACAGACATGGCACAATAAATCTTAAACCAAAAATATACAACTGACTTCCACCATGCCATTACAATTAAGCGCGACCACAGTGCCCCCATAAAAGTCTGAAGTCTGAGAAATGGTGTGCTCCGGTTTCCCTCCGCAGCAGAATGACGGGGTCGATGTCCGTGTATGTGGATGTGTGTGTGCGCTCACAGTTTCGGGGACAGAAAGGATTGTCTCCAATGGAGTGTGCGCTGCCAGCAGTAAGGGACAGGCTCACTCCGTCACATATTTCAAACAGGTATCTTTCCAAATATGATGAAAACAGCTGAGGTGGTTCCAAAATATAAAAATGGGAACAAAAACATTGCATCTAACCATTGACCTGTATCTTTGTTGCCACAGTTTTGTAGAATAGGCCTACTGGAAAAAATGTTTGTAAATAGATTGGATGATTTCATTGACAAACATGATTTACACAGTAACCATCAATATGGATTTGGGAATAATCGATTGACATCTTTAGCAGTGATGGATTTTATAGAAAACGTAGTGAGAGCAACAGACAAGAAACAGCTCATTCTAGGTGAATTTATCAATCTACCTAAAGCATTGAACAGCATCGATCAGTTTTGACTCCTGTGGAAATCAGAAGGTTATGACACAAGAGCAGTCATGTTACAGTATGTAGAAATCAATGATACTGAATCATACCTCAGAAAAGTAACCTGTGGTGTTCCGGGGTATGACTATGTTGTGGAGCTGAGTGGTGGCACCTGTACTCTCTCAGTCAAAATTGGCTAAATTCAACAATTATCCTGTGTTAAAAGTTAACAACAACTTCCTTTAATTAGGTAGTGCAAGTTTATCTTGGACAAAGACATATCAACAAAAAAATTCTGAAACCGCCTCGGAACATTAAAAAAATCTCAGAAGAGAGCTAACTGAGATCGACCTGAAGAAACCGAGGAAGATGCTAACAAGCTAATCACAGATTCACCAACTCTTCAGAGATTTCTCCGGGAGACTAGTGAAGAGATTAGTGAAGTAGAACAGTGGTTCTCAAACTCTTTTCAAGGATGTACCCCCTTTGAAATAGTTTTTCAGCCCAGTACCTCCTGACCAGCGCAAAACATTTTTGGAAGAAAAAAAATGCCTTGAGGTACAATACAGTGCCATCAGTGTTTGATTTATTAACAACCTTGTTACTGCAAACACTTGAATACCACATTTCTGTTAAGAATCAGTCACTAAAGACAAGCATGTCATGTTATTCCAAGACTTGTCAACAGAACTACACAAGAAAAGAACTCTTAATGTTGATAGGGAAATTTCACCATCTGGTCTGAGACAGTGCAGGGACAAATTTGGGGGCTCTTATTGTTTTTTCTTTTCCTCTTTTCCCACATGAGACGACATGCAAATCAATGAGTTTCAAAGTGACAACTGACCTACACTTTACATCAGTGCTTATTTCACTCATTATCATATTACTTATTAGTGTATAAAGCACAGTAATAGCACAAACAAGACCGGTAGCTAATGTTTTTCTACAACCTGTAAAATGATCACATTGATGTTGTTCTTTTCTGGCCAACCATGCATCGTGGAAGGAGACAATTAGATGTTTTTCACCGGAGCCGACATCACATTATTACTGAGTAGATGCAAGTAGTGGTTGCTTACCAGCAACATAACCCTTTAAAGTGGATAATATAATCTGTGATGTAGGGGGTATATATTGATTGTTCAAGTAACTTTGATAAAATGAAAAGATTAACATGATAGATGTATAGGGCCCAAACAAGGACAACCCCAAATTTTTGATATCTTATTTTTAATAATTGCCTCTCCACCTGGAAAAGTTCTAATGGTGGGTGACTTCAAGTGCACTTTAGATCCTAATCTGGACCATTCATCTGGGATGGACTCTTCTCACACACAAAGTAGAAAGAAGTTGTTAGAATTTGTGAATGACACAAGAATGGTCCTTGGAATGGTCCTTTAAATGGTCCTTAAAGAAATTTTAATCCTGCTAAATTAAAATTTTCTTGTTACTCTTCCCATTTTAAATCACACTCTCACATAGATTATTCTCTCATTTCCAGCTCCATGCCTTTCTTTGTAATAGATTGTCATTCTAATACTACAAGACTGTCTGATCATTCTCCCACCTCACTTATATACAGAGCTGAAAAGCTGGTTAACCCCTCTCCTACATGAAGATTTCTTCCAAAATGGCTTGAAAAAATGAATCCAAAATGAATTATTTTTGAACATAAACACAGATGAGACTTCTGCTATTGTCAGGTGGGAGACCTTAAAAGTATACATCAGAGGTATACTTATATCTCATACCATGTCTAAAAAATACAAACTTAAATTGAAAAAATTTATGAGTTTGACCACAGGATTAGAGAGATGGACAAGGACTTCCTAGATGACCTCAAAGAAATTCAGAAAGATTTATTATCACTCAAAGCCCAATATGAACAGTTGTACATATCAAAAACAGAAAACAGTCTAATCTGGCTCAAACAGAGTTACTATGATCAAGGGAAAAAACCTGGGAAATTGCTGGCTTGGTGTATTAAGAAAATGGATTCAGACAGGGAAATTAATGCTATTCAGGCTCAAAATGGGATATTATCTACAGACCCTCAGGTGATTAATAAGATGTTTACCTCTTACTACAAAATATTGTTTACCTTTGAATTGCCAGAAAATTGTGAAAACCAGAAAAAAAATTTGAACAAACTTTGTATTCCTGCCATAGCAGGTGACTTTAAAGCACAGATGGATAGGAAACTGGATACTTCAGAAATTGCTGATGTTATTTTTAATTTGAGAGGAGGTAAAGCCGCAAGCCCGGACTGCCTCCCAGTTGATATATATATGATATTTAAAGATAAACCACTTAAACCACTCCTAGCTATGTATGAAGAGCCCTTTCGCGGGCTGTCTCCCTGATTCCCTGAGGTACGCTTTGATAACACTTACTCTGACTGAGTGGACTGGAGTTACTTATATGATGTGTTATCTCGCTTTGGGCTCAGTGTCTACTTTAGGAAGTGGATTGAGATACTTTACACAGATCCCATGGCAAAAGTCTCCCTTAGCTACTTAATATCATTTCCCTTCAAGCTGTCGAGAGGCACATGTCAGGGGTGCCCTCTCTCACCGGTGCTTTTTGTTTTCAGCCATGGAACCCTTTACAATTGCGGTAAGAACTCACTCCTCAATCTCAGGTATAAAAATACTTGATTTAGAGTACTGCATTATTATGTATACCATTGATACACCTCTACTTCTAACGGACCTTAGCAATTTAATCCTAAATTTGATCAAATTAATTGAAACTTTTGCAAAAAATTTCAGGTTTTAAGATAAACAAAACAAAATAATCTGGTATGTTTTTGCAGTACAGGAGTGACTAAACTCAGTGATAAAGCATCCTTCTAATTATGCGGTAAACAGACCGAAATATCTTGATATCCATGTCACTCCAATTATTCAGGATTTGGTGTCTAGTAACTACGAACCTGTGATGACTTCAGTGAATTTATGTGTAAACAGTTGGTCATCTATACCTATCTCCTTTATAGGATGTATTAATGCAATCAAGATTAATTTTCTTCCCAAGTTTTTATATTCATTTTAAATGATCCCCTACACCCACCTCTGCAATTCTTTATTCATCCTTATAGGCTATCATTATTTGTGGAACTGTCCTAAGGTCAAAAGGTTCTGGAATGAAGTATCTCTCAAATCACCTTAAATCCAGTCCCTTACTGCCCTAAACTTTGCATTCTTATGTTGTACCCAAATGACTGTGCTTTGAGCAGCAAAGAAAAGAAAATTCATCTCTCTGTCTGTTTCATCATTTGCTTGCTGTATTTTTGTGTTTTGTGAAGTGTTAACTCAAAAATCAATACATACATGCTTATAAAAATAAAATTAAAAAACCTGTGGTGTTCTACAAGGTTCAGTATTGGGACCGCATTTATTTCTGCTTTATATGATATTTGTAAAGTAGCAAAGAAATTGAAATTAGTTATGCTTGCTGATGACAAAAACTTCTATTGTTCAGGGAGTAAGATTAAAGGAATTACTAGAAACAACAGAAAGTGAACTGATCAAGTTTAAAAAATGGTTTGATATTAAGTTATCTTTAAACAAAGGTAGAACTAAATTTATGGTGTTTAGTGTTGGCAGGGGTAACTGAAAAAAAAACTGTATTTAAAGGAGTGGAAACTGGAACAGTGTATGAAGTAATGATGTTATTAGACTAATAAATAAAACAAGTTATTATGATTCTACTAATCCATTATTTATAGAATCTGACATTCTAATATTTGTTGATATTGTTTATTTTAAATACACTGAAAATAGTACATTAAGCTGATAGGAAAGCCTGCCTGTTTGTATTCAAGGTCTATTTAAATTAATTTTTAATCTATTTAATTAAGAAAGGGAATATAAATAAGAAGGATTGTATAATTTTGAAACAGTGACAAGGAGAACTGTAAAAAAAATAAAATAAAATAAATGTGTTTAAGTGTGTGTTGAGTGTTGAAGTGAGTGTTGAACTGGAATTGTGTTGCACCTTGTCAAGATTCTTTTTTTTTTTTTTTTTCAAATAAAAAGCTCTAAAATGTAAAATAAAAAGGAACTACATTGTGAACTGATTAGAAAAATGAAAAGAAAGTGTAAAATATTTAAGATTTATATTTTTGAGGAAATCTTAGTATGTTTCCAGTTCTTCTCCTTTCACTGTTTTTTTTTCCCCCCCACTCTCTTTTTTGTACATTGTTTATAGTTTTTGCAGTGCAGATACTCTGGGTATCTTATAGGATTGCACAGGATAGGCACAAATAAGCTATGGGCTTCAGCCTATTCTCTATTCAGTCCTGGACCATGTAAATAAGCATGTGATATTGTAAGTTATGTTTCCTATGTGTGGACTGAAAAAAATCAATCAATCAACCATTTAAAAAAAGTGAAAAAATGAAGTGAACACAATTTAATGCTGTCTTTTCAAAATAAATGTAATCTAATCTATGACATTACAAATATTAGTTCACAAACTCTTGTGTTCCCTAAACTCTGATTTAGAATTTAATAACTGACATCATGGGCTTTCTGGTTTTAATATTCATCCTCACTGTAAAAACAAACATAATAGCAATCGGGAATTGACTCATGATTGATAAAATTTTAGAACTAGTAAACAAACAGACTGGATTTTGGATCCTTTTTTTTTGTTTTTGGTTGTTTTGTTTTTTCATTGTTAAAGTAGGCTATTGAAAAAATGTGAGTGGGGATCAGAAATGAGGATCTGACTGATGTCAGTGCTATCGTAGATTATGAGTATAAGGTAGCCATATGTAATGAGGCACATGGTGTCGATTTTGATTGGTCATCGGTTCTCGATTCCTATCCCTACATTATACATTATGAACTGCAATTAGAAGACCAGTATCTGTACCTGTCAAACCATCTGATTCCAGTGTTTATTTATAATTAAGAAAGGGGCGGGTACTATAAGATATTCTTCTTCCTGCTCCTTTCTGATCACGTTGTTTGAAGTCTTTATTAGTAACTCTAATTGTATTGTGTCATGATTGGAATAAATAAACAAATGAAATGAAATGAAAAACACAACACAGATAGTCAAAACACAGATAGTCTCTTCTGCTGCCTAAATCTAATCACAGACTGGAGTTGAATGCTAAATTCCCAAAGTTCTTAATAATGTATTGTGTCAGTCAGTCATAAAATGTCTTGTAGGTGAGAAGTAGTTGTGCTGAGTGTCAAGAAAAACCCATGAAGCTTGTGTAAACCTTACAGATTAAATGTCAATATTTAACAAAATGACATGAGATTGTGGTGAAGTTCACTACTCATTTTCAATCAGCACCACACATTGTAGGCAGTTCAACACTGCACTTTTTTCCAAAACAGCCTTCAGCTCTAAACTACCCTCATAAAGAAGTGATACCAACAAGTCCTCACTTTAGAGGGCTTTGTCTTCAGACTCTTATGAAAAGAATATGTGATCAGTCTGAGTATCAGGATTTTGGAGGAAAATATGAGGCTGTGGTTTATTAAATGAACAGAGAATGAGAGGAGTGAGGAAGATTCGAGCTGATGGTTCAGAGAGATGCTCAAATGCTTAACAAGTTTTGGGGATCAAGGACCATGCACCATTTACAGTCACTCGTTACTGGATCCAAAAGGCCAGACTCGTGAATTCTTTAAAAACTTTCTTTGAATACAGGCTTCAGATCAGTAGTTCTCCCTGACATGTTTCCTGGCAGAGTGGAAAGCCTGCTGAAGCAGCACTTTCACAATAACAGACTCTCCACTGAAGCCAATACTGATGAAATTCTCTGATACCACATCTGTACCACAGAGAACTGCCCACAGAAAAAGGGATGAATGAAATCTTATGAATCGACATTTAAACTGTGTGGTACTAGCACTGCCCACAGAAACCAATACTAATAAAATTCTCTAGCAAGTTTTTGACCAATAACTCTATTGTGTAGTGTAAAGGTCTTCTGGACAGCATGGCTCTCCTTGCCTTTTCAGCTGGAAATACCACAGTGTAATTCAAGGACTCTGATAATAGAAATAATTAGGGATGGGTGACAAGACTAAAAAAGGTTCACATTAGAATTTTTATTCTTATATCCCCCAACTCTGAATAAATTCATTAAAGAGAGCTATTATGCTTTTCTGTCTTTTCTGACCTATAATGCTTTTTCGGTATCAGCGTCACATATTGCCCTTGGAAGTGAGCCCTGCAGGCTGTTTTGGTTGGCTCTACACAATGTGTTTTAGGAAGTTTTTTTTAACCCTGATTTTACAGTGACATTAATGTGTGCTGGACTTTCTTATATGGGCATGCCAGCTTGTGCACACAGAGATGTGCCTGCCCCCTCCCCCACTCTGGGACCAATAAAGTGTTGTTGTTGTTTTTTTTGTTTGGTTGGTTTTTTTTTTAGGTGAATAAAGGACCGTTAATTTTGTTAAATTTTTCTTAATAGGCAAGCAAGAGACACAAGTTGATAGCATTCCTGTTTCTTGTAGATATATTTACTTCCTCGACATGAGCACGTGAGCTGGATTAACGACAAAACTGCCAATAAAGGACCTTTGTTCCCACCTTTGTCGTGTTGAAGAGTGAGAAGCACAAGCTGTAAGTTCCATTTTATCAGTGTCCTACCTACGTTTATTTTGTGTCAGTAAAGGGGTTGTGAGTACAGGGGAATGCGGAGGCACATACGTAGAAAGAAAAGGGAGAGGAGGAACTGACACAGACCGTTCTGAGAGAATGCAGAAAAAAGAAGGGAGTGAGGGCGGAAGTCACAGTTTTCTGAAAGTCTACAGACTTTACCGTTCAGTCAATTGTGCCTAGCTGCTTTATAGGTGTCTAAAATCAAAATCAAAGACCTGAGTATGAGTACAATATGCCTTGTTTAATGTCAAAAATTGATTTTCTGAATGGTAGTTAAGAAATTGATGTTGATGGAACAAAAAAGCAGAACTTAATTGAAGCCCTTTCTAAACAGAGAAACCGCCTCAGCACGGCATTAAAGGCTTGCCATTAATCTGCCTTTGCTAATTTACACAGAGGCGAGTGGCACATCTTTAAGCCACTTTAGTCTGCCTTTTTTACAGTGAAGTGGTGTTGCGTATTTAAAGGAGATGGAACTGGAGTGATATCAGCATCAGCATCAGCTTCCTCTGTGAAAAATGCCTGACATGCAGCACAAACAGTTGTCCTAAATAAATGATTTCACTGCATAAAAACTGACGTAAAACTCTGACAATAATAATGTAGCATAGTCATAAAAACCCATATAGGCCTACTTCAGTTGATTTCCTTCAAGCTTAATATGTCCTCTGTTCATAAAAATACCCAAAACGCAACACAATCATGTGTAACATGATGAGTACAAAAATTTCTAAGTTACATGTTAACAGTAGACAGTTTTTGCCATGTAAGCCTATACATGTATGTTTTATTATTTAAAAAAAAAAAAAAAAGACGGTGAGTTTTTCACACAGGTGTCCACAGGCTTGTCTCCACCAGACTCTTTTTTTTTTAAACATTATGCTCTCATGTTCCCTGTACATGGTCACACCCCTACCACAAACAGTCAAAGAAGTAATTACACTGTATAAAATGGTAGAAAAACTCTGACAATAATGAAAAAAAAAGTCAAAAATGTCCATTTTGTCATGATGCTGTTGAATTTCTTCCAGCTTAATCTCTCTCTGTTAAAATAAATGCCCCTGACCTAGCCAGTTGGTTTACTCATTTACACAAACACTGGCTCACCTCTGATGCAATTTTGATACTACTTCTGGAAGCGGATCAGAAGCAGATCAAAACCCCCCCAGACCTTTCCATAACTTTTATACTGACAGTGAAGCAAGCTAAAAGGCATCCATCTCCCACACTAAGCACCAAAAAGCGATCGCCAACAACGATTTAAACAAATGACAGCAAAGTGAGAGGAAGAGTGCAGCTGCAACAGGCATCTAAACGGTCAGCCCTGTTTAAAAGTTTCCTGTGTTTTGCTGTACCAGCTTGCAAGTGTCAGTTACGTTGGTTTCTTACAGACTGACAGACTGACAGCACTGTGCCACACAGCTGCTATGGCTATTATTAATTTTTTTTTTCCCCAGGTGCGAGGCACCCTCAGCTGCCATTGCACACAGATGGTTCAAGTTTGTGATGGATCCACAATGAACCATAATGTTCCTGTTAGCTGCTGTGCTGAGTGAGGAACCAACCTCTATTAGGCTAATTGCTAGCAATGTCCAGCTAATGTAGCTGACTGTTGTTTGTCACACACAGATCAGCCACCTTCCACAGAAAGTGGTTCAGCATCATCCATCAGAGAACCATACATGGATGTTTCAGGCTTGTGAACCCACAGCTGTAACTTAGTCCTCTCTGCTGCACCTTTAAGCCTTACTGTAGACATGCCTTGCCCACACTGGCAACTCATTACTCATTAATTCACTCATCTGCCAAAATTTATTTGAATTGAAATATTTTTAAATACTTGACACTTGACAGCCCTACTTTAAAGCCGAAGTAGATCATTTCTGCAAACAAGCTAGCAAGCTAACGTTAGCTGTGACATGAGACTTGTTGGGAAGCAAATCCGCTGCAGCCGTTTGTGCCAGCCCGCGCTTTATTTTGTTTGTTGTTGCTCAGACCACTTTAAACTGAGCCGGAACAGTTGCAGGGAGAGTTACAACGTAGTAAACTGGTCCATCTCAGCTCAGGCTCGAGCTGATTGACGGTGTGGCTTGCAGACACTCTGTTGTTGGCAGAGGTGAGCCAGAGCACGGTGAGTCAATTAGCTTGTACCAACATCACCTGTCACGAAGAAGTGTAGAACAACGGCAAAGAAGGACAGAGAGTACAGAGAGCATCACTGATTTTTAATTTATCCGCAAAACCCTTGTTGCAGTGGCAAAGAAAATATCAATGTAAAAACAGGGCTTATTGGAGACCAGTTTAGCAGTGAATGGTGTCATTTTTCAAGCACTATTACACGGTTTAATCAGGTTATACATCATAATGACAAAGTTAAGCCAAAAAGTTGTCTTGTTTCACTTTAAAGACATCTTTTTTCCTTTTCTTTCTTTTTTTTAACCTTACTGAAACACAGTGAAATGCAGGCATGCCATAATGTTTGCTCCTGCATCATAGAAGTATCACAAATAAGGCTGTAGCAGTGAAATTCTTTAACGTAGTAAATCAAGATGGGTATATTTTAGTGCTTATTAATTCAACATTTAATTTGGAGGAAGCTTGTTATTTTTAAAAAAAGCTTCATACAGGTACTTCATTGTAAGTGGCTTGAAACTTTCAGTTTCCAGTTCAGTGTGTCTCTTAAAAAAAAAAAAAAAAAAAAATACACACACACACACAT
>JAPQLA010200925.1:0-21028 GCA_029822935.1 Naso vlamingii | reverse complement strand
GGGTGACTGGCGGCGCCCCTCCAGCAGATGGCACCCTAGGCGACCGCCTATGTCGCCTATGCCAGGAGCCGGCCCTGCTATTACCAGGATTGTGTGGAAGTGCTGCGTTGGGCTCGAAGCCAAGCACTGCTCAGATTTAGAGGAAAGCCCATCGCCTTCTTTCCACATTATACAACTAGCAAAGGCTAGAGCTGCACAACAACAGGAGATGGGACATAATAAGCAAAAACGGTAACGTGTAGAGACTGATGAGAAATCACTGTAGTAGTGGTAGTATTGGTTATATATTATAATGTCAAATGGTAATGTTACTGTCTGTGAGCTGCTTAAATACTGATGTAGCTTCGTATTATAGCTCCCGAATGTTATGCTGGTTCAGGATGGTGACTGCCTTGTCTCTTTCACTGGAAAACGCCATATGCAAATTAACCTTAGGCCTACCTAATATAACATATTTTCCATCATTATTATCACTACCATCTTCCACTGAATGGGGTTAAAGGGTGAACTTCACTAGATTTAGTTTATGTAAAGATAAATATGCAGTACCAGCTACATTTTATTTTGTGATGTAGGCACACTTCATCACCCCTTCTTTTTCCCTCTCCAGTCAATTCTAACTTTCCAATCCGAAATTAAGCTCCGTGATCAGGCTTGTATCTTTATGGTTTTATTGTGACCAGCTTTTTTTTTTTTTTCTTTTTTCTGTCTTGTTGAGATCTGATATAATGACAAGCTGGAAAAATTGCTTTACAATGTTGCTAAATGCAATTCACTTTCTGACTTATAAGGCAGGTGGGAGCTTATCAGTAATTTAGCTGATGTTAAGATAAATATACTCTCAGCTATATTCTGGTTTGTGCTGTTTTTGCATCTCATTCCAATTGTTCTTTGAAGCCAATCCTAAGTTTTAATTTACAAGCCAGGCTTCATTGTAAGGCTAGTGGTTCTTTTTTTCTTTTTCTGTTGTAGATTTGATATAATGATGAGCTGGACACATTCTAATATAATGCTGTTTGATCCAACTTTACTGTGTTTTTAGGATGTGTTGGGCGGGAGCTCGCCTTTAGAGCAGTTTAGCTTGTTACCCAAGCAAGCACACACTGTGCAGATATATTTATATGGGGTTCTGGGTTCTACACACTTGTGTAAATGTTAACAGTAGAGAAATGGCCAGACTAGCTTCTTCTATTACATATTTATGTATGTCATTGCTAAAAACAATGTGTGAGGGAGAATCTTAAGTGATACACAATTTTTTTCAGCTCCATATGATTAACAACAGTGCTACATGTCGGACAAATGGTTGCTCAGTTAAACTGGTGAGTTGGAATGTTAAGTCTCTTAATGACCCTGTAAAACGCAAGAAGGTATTCAACCTTCTGAAACACCTGAAAACTGATATAGCTTTCCTTCAGGAAACCCATTTGCGTGTTTCAGACCATTGTCGGCTAAGAGATGGATGGGTTGGCCAGTTATTTCAAACTAATTTTAATTTGAAGACTAGAGAAGCTGCTATAATTTTGAGCCAGGGTGTGCAATTTGTGGCAACAAATCTGATCCCGCAGGGGGCTTTCTAATTGTAGCAGTACGGTTATATGGACTTCCTGTCATCTTAGCTAACATTAAGGCACCCAAATGGGATAACCACATATTCTTTAGCAATTTCTTTTCTAAATTGCCAAACATGGTAACACATCACCTTTTTCTTAGAGGGGATCTTAACTGTGTACTTTTAACTGTTTTAGACTGCAGCTCTCCAAAGAAGATTTCTACTTTCAAAACAGCGCAATCAATCTAACATTTTCTTAAGACATATGCAATGGTTGATGTGTGGCGGTTTCGCAACCCTACTATTCAAAGTTTTTCATTCTTTTCTCATGTGCACAACTCCTATTCACGAATAGATTATTTCTTTACAGGTACAAATCTACTTTCGTCAATAGTTGAGTGTAACTATGAAGCCATAATTATATCTGATCATAGCCCCCTGACTCTAACGTTACACATCCCTGTTACACAGCCCATTTACCGTCCTTTGAGGCTAAATCCAACCCTTCTCTTGGATGAGGCTTTTGTGAATCAAATTGCATCTGAAATAGAGTCTTTTCTGTGTATTAATCAAACTCCAGGAATGTCCCCATCAGTAGTGTGGGAAGCACTAAAGGCATATTTAAGAGGTCAAATAATTTCATTCTGCGCCCATGAGAGAAAAGTTAAATATGAACGTCTTAAAAAACTATCGGAACAGATACTGGAGCTGGATCTATTACATAGTCAAAAACCCTCTCCAGAAACACTGAAACAACATTTGGTTTTACAGTCAGAGTATAAACTTTTAGCAACCCAACAAGCCAAATATTTAATATCTAAATTGGTATGTAATGTTTATGAACATGGGGAGAAGGCTGGGAGGCTCCTGGCTCATCAGCTGCATCAGAGGACAGCTGCTCAGCTATCCCCGAAATACGTGACTAACAGGGCCTAAAACACACAGACAATACTGACATCAGTGCATGCTTCTTCAGATTTTATCAATCACTGTATTCCTCAAACCAGTCTACTAAGCCAGCAGCCTTACAGGATTTTTTTACATTCCATTAATCAATTTCAGTATATGGTAGCTGACCTGGAAAGGACAATAACCACACATGAGATAGACTCTGCAATTAAAAGCACGCAAACCAGGAAATCTTCAGGCCCAGACGGATATCCTACTGAATTTTTCAAAAGATTCTCCACCCAGCTCTCACCATTACTGCTGTCTGTCTTTGAAGAGTCCTTTCTATCCCACTCCCTACCTCCCACTATGTCCCAGGCTGTCATCTCACTAACTCTGAAAAAAGACAAAGAGCCCCTTGAGTGTAGCTCCTGCTGACCAATCTCACTTTTAAATATGGATGCGAAAATCCTTGCAAAGGTTCTTGCTCTACGACTGGAAAAGGCTTTACCTCTAACCATTTCACCTGATCACACAGGCTTTAAAAAAAAATCAACATTCTTTTTTAAACATCAGCAAATAACCTTTACGATCCCTCATCAGCTAGTGTTCAGGGGTGATTCTTGCCTTGGATGCCGAGAAGGTGTTTGATCAGATGAACTGGGATTTTCTATTCTACGCTCTACAAAAATTTGGCTTTGGCCCTAAATTTATATTATGGATTAGGATCCTTAATTAATCCCCTGTTGCTGCAGTGCGCACCAATTACAATATGTCACCCTTTTTTGAGCTAAAACGTGGTACAAGGCAAGGATGCCCCTTGTCCCCACTTTTGATATCAGAGGGATTAAAAGAGGAGGCCTGGAGTATAAAGTGTCATTATATACTAATGACATGTTACTTTACATATCCAATCTGTCTTCCAGTTTTCTGCACCTACTAAAATTGCTTAATGAATTTGGCCAGTTGTCTGGTTATAAAGTCAACTTTCAGAAAAGTGAATTAATGCCAGTTGGCACTCTAAACTCAGACACTGTATTTTCCTCTATCCCTTTCAAAATTAGTGCTAAAAAGTTTAGATATTTGGGGGTTTGGATTACTCGTAACTATAATGATTTATATAAAGCAAATTATCAACAACTTTTGTCACATATGAAGCAGGACTTTGACCATTGGGATTCGTTGTCTCCCTTGCTTGGAGGAAGGATGAACTCAATTAAGACAACTGTTTCACTTACTTTAATTCCTTTATATCTTTCAAAGTCTACCAATATTTCTTACAAAATCCTTTTTCAGTAAACTAAACAGTCAAATTTCAGCTTTCATCTGGAACAAAAAAACCACCCAGAATTAAGGAAAGAATGCTGCAGAGACCCTGTACCACAGGGGGCATGTCACTACCAGACTTTCTATACTATTATTGGTCAGCTAACATTAGAGCAATGTTATATTGGTTAAGGAAAGACACTACTGCTAGCTGGGTAATAGTGGAGAGAGCTTCTATACAGTTTGCGCTTCTACCAGTACTGTGTGCCAAGCTGCCAATCTCACAGTCTTTATCTAATGTCACATCAAATCCAGTTGTAAAGTATTCTATCAAGATCTTTTATCAGTTCAGATGCTATTTCAAACTTAGTGACCCTCCACTTGCTACACCTGTGGTGAGGAACCCAATGTTTATTTCACCTACAATAGGTGTAGCATTTGACTCCTGGTCAAATAACGGCATCAACTCACTATGTGATCTCCACATAGATGGCACTTATGCCTCTTTTGATCAGCTAGTTAACAAAGTTGACAGTTCCCAGATTACATTTTTACAGATATTTACAGCTCCGAAGCCTTGTGGCTTCTCAATTTGTGTGTTTTCCTTCCTGTCCTTGTCCATCCCTCTTAGATTCCGTTCTTGAGTGTGAAATGAAAAAAAAAGATCCATAAGCCAAATCTACAAGCTACTCAATGTCCATAACCTCTCTGCTCTGGGGTCTTTGAAGCAGAGATGGGAGGAGGATATTGGAGAGCAGATATCGGACAGGACATGGCACAAAGCTATCCAAAAAATCTATTCATCTTCCATCTGTCTCAGACACACTGTTGTTCCGTTTAAGATTGTACACTGACTCCACTGGTCTAGAGCCAAGTTGGATGATGATGTTGGTGATAGGTGTAAACAGTTTTCAGCCACTATATGCCACATGTTCTGGTCATGTCCGAAATTATTTCATTTCTGGGATTCAATATTTAAAACTTTCTCAGCAATATTTGGTTGTTCCTTCTGTTTCTATGGCAATATTTGGAGTAACCCCTTCTGTTGTTAACTTGAGTAGAGCCCAAGCGAACATTGTTTCTTTTTGTTCCCTCTTGGCCAAATCAAATTCAATCAAATTTATTTTTGTATAGCCCAAAATCACAAATTACAATTTGTCTCAGGGGGCTTCACAAATTGCACAGATGTGGCATCCTCTGTCCTTAGACCCTCTCACTGGGTGACGAAAGACTTAAAAAACCCTGAATCGATGGAAAGAATCAGGGAAAAATAAGAAACCTTTGAGAGAACCGCAGAGGAGGGATCCCTCTCTCTAGGACAGACAGATGTGTAATAGATGTCACATGTACAGAACACAACAACAAAACAATCACAATATAGTTGCTACATCTTGGATTATGAAAGTCTGTAGATCCAGAAGGAAGTGGAGTCCATGAGTCCATGAGCACAGTCTATATGTCAGATAAGGAGGCTCATCCTGTGTAAATGGAAGGACTCTACCCCCAACATTTGGACATTGGATTAAAGATGTTTTGTACTGTTTACAATTGGAGAAAATCCATTGTTCTATCAAAGGATCAACTGCACACGTCTCCACCATCTGGCAACCATTTTTAACCTTTGTGGCAAATATGGACTCTGAAAGACTGAAATGAATTACACTATGGTCCCCTACTTATATCATACAAGTAAATTTATTTGTTTACCTCTCTTTTGCAATCCTTTTGACTAGTTTGGCTTGTTTTTTGTTGTTTGTCTGTGTTGTTTTTGTTTTTGTGTTCATGGGTGGGTGGGCCTGTTTTTTTTTTCTTCAATTTTTCTTGGATATGTGATTGTTTATTGGTGTTTTGTATGTTCTACTGAACTGCTAATAAAAATGCCCCCCCCCCCCCGGATATATCTCTGTGAGGACATTTCAAACTGACGCAAACAAAAGCACACACAAAAGCTCAAAAAGGCTGACTTTGTGAACCTATAAAAAGGCAACATCTGCTATTCTATTTCTAAGACAGTTCCTTCTGCATTCTCCAACACTCAACATAACACTTTTCTCTAATTTAGAATTTCACTTGAACATGAAGCAACCATGGACCCATCACAGTTTTTATATGATGATACCAGTAGAGTCGAAAGTACTTATTTGATCCATAATAAATGTGTATTGGCTGTATGTGGTAAAGAAATAGTGATTGGTACATTCAGCCTAAACCCACCTTTAGATGAGCAAAAATCATGTATTGCAAAAGGTTACCACTTGTACAAAATTGAAAAATAAAAAGGCTGTACTGATTCTTACCGTTACTGGTTTGTCCTTCTGCAGTACATCAGACTTGTCTATAATGTGAACTGATGTCGGTTTCTCTGTAAGAATAGAAAGTGAGAATCACCTTTAGGAAACACAGAGGTGTGGCTTACAGAGAATTTACTTCTTTGCTGCCAATAATGCCTTAAGGTCCTGACAGAACCAAGGGACAAAGTGAACCCCTTAAATAGTGTTTTTTCACTAACAAAGTTCAGCTGCTGGCTAGTAGACAACCCAGTATATCTACATGCTTATTTCACTACAAATTAATTGCATTGTTAATATTTAAGCTTTAGGATATAATTTTAATTTACATCCATTTATGTAATATATAGTCAGATAAAGTTGTGCTAATTTGAGTTTACAAAAGGGATGATGGTCTCTAGCCCATCTCAGACATGGAATATGTAACATTGTTCTATTCGTTAATGGATTTTTGCTTGTATGTGTTTCCTATGGTTTCATTCAGAGTTACCAAGACTGGTATGGTAGATAACGACACACACAATATTTTGCACTCCATGTCGGACAGGGACCAGGTAGTATGATTGAATGCATTCTCTCTTCTTAGTAATTGTAAGACTAGGGTCCCTATCTTATACTGAGCGCAAAGCAAATGGCACCTGTGGCGCAGGTGGCATTGTTATCTTACACCAGCCCAAATGCCATTTTTGGCATGTCTGCAAGTTATCAAATGCAAATGCACCTAGTCAGTCCACCTACTGGCGGGATGTCCAGAAATTAAGGTAAAATGGAGGCGTGGCCCAGCGCATAGCTATTTTGTGTACAACTCTTTGTGGTCAAAACTATTTCTGTCTTAGACTTGCTGAAATCTGGTCTGGTTGGGGCGGCTGTGGCTCAGTAGGTAGAGCGGGTCGTCTACCAATCAGAAAGTCGGTAGTCCAATCCCCAGCTCCTCCGCTCTACATGTCAAAGTGTCTTTGGGCAAGATACTGAACTTCAAACTGCTCCCAATGGCTGTGCCATTGGTGTGTGAATGTGTGTGAAAGAGTTCCTAATGAGCAAGATGGCTCTTTGTAGAGAAGTCACCTGCCCTTAGTGTGTAAATGTGTGTGTGAATGGGTGAATGCTGACTTGTGTTGTAAAGCGCTTTGAGTAGTCAGAAAGACTAGAAAAGCGCTTTATAAATACCGTCCATTTTACCATTTTACTTGCTAGCACAATCTGTCTGCACAAGATACCTAGGTTTTGGCCTAATCTACAATAAACCAATCAAAAAGTCAGCTCTCATCGCCTTTAAGAAGCTCGCATGCTAGCTAAACAGAATAAGGGGCCCAGATCATCCGTTAGAAGTTGTGGCAGAAAGAAGAAGGAACACAGGATAACTCTTGCCACCTGAGCAGGAGAGGCGGGCGGAAGGGAAAGGGATAAATCAGGGCACACCTGTGAGCTGGAGGAGATAAACTAATAAAAAGACTCAGAGCACATGGAAAATCAGAGTGAGGAGTGAGAGCTGCTACTTGAGGAGAAGTTTAGAAACTAAAATCCCATTATAAAAGACTGTACTGAAGACAACGAAAAAAAACTAAATAAGTGAAAAGAAACTAAGCGACTAGTGTGGAAATTGATTGAAGGATAAAAATCAGAGAAGACTACTGACTGGCTGTATGGGACTGTGGATTTCCTGAAGTGGGTTGAGATCTGATGATCTTTTGGACCTGCTTGGTGCGGCCCCCATGTCCCTCATCTCCTGAACAGAGGTCTTCAGAAGCTAAGTTTTTGGTCTTCTCCCCTTTTGCTCTCCTGGCTTTCTCCATTTTCCTGAATCCTGACACCCCTTACCCTCTGCTTCCTTGGACATTAAAGCCCCTCAAAATATACACTCATGAACTTTTCATCCACTGCACACACCACACTCTCACATACACACTCATTTACCTCATTTCATAGACGATAAAGACTATAAGGATTCCTGATTGATTTAATTTAATCAATGGACATCTAATTCATTTATTGGGAATCAGAATTTGAGTTTGGAGTGGATTTTTCTGTGAATGGGAATTTTGTTTTTTCATTAATCTTATTGGAGTTGATTATTAACTGAACTGAACATAATTGCTTAATTTGTCTCTGTTTTGTGTATTTCCTATTTTCTTCTGTTGTAAAGGGTTGGGTTTGGCTTAGCATGCTGCTTGGTCAATTAACATTGTGGCATAATCACTGTGGGCTCTGCAAATTCATTAGCTGTGTTGCTCAGCTGCTTCTCTTGCTGGCAGAGGTTTGCCAGGTGCGGGTGTTTTGGGGGTCATTTTGCTGCTCTCCCTGCCTTGGGCTTTTCATGTGTGCATATGGAAGGGTGGGGAGGTCCAGCTTCACATTTTTCTGATAGCATTCAATGCAGGTTTATGCAGTGTTGAAGTGTAACAAAATTGTTACAAGTTTGCCAGTGAAAGAGAAAGGACTAAAATATAACATTGTCACATGTATGTAACATGGTGCCTGTTGACAGTTTTGCTTATGTTAGAAAAAAGTCCTTTATAGTTGCTTTTCCATTACACGGTACTGGCTCTACTCAGCTCTACCCTACTCACTTTTGATATTGGATACTTTTCTGGAGGTTGTTTTCCATCACAAGATTGTACCTATGATAGTACCACCACAGTGAAGCTGGTCGTCATAGCAACACCATCTCTCTGACCAATCAGTGGTCTGCAGTGTTTCATTTCACCTTTTAGTACCTGCTCAGCTTTTTTGGAACCTTGACTGAGTAGGTATTAAAACACAGACACCAGGCACTTTTACATAATAGAAAACCAAAAAAGGTGAGTCAGGTACAGTAGTGCCGGTACCACATAATGGAGAAATAACTTTTGTCTCCTGCCAGGACTCTGGTTGTGTTTTGGCCTTTCAGTGGATTTTCAGTTTAGTTCCTGTTTTATTTTGAAATGTGTTCTCTTTGTGTCTTGTTATCTTTGTTTCCTGTGTTTGCCCTTCTTTGTTGATATCCTCATGTATTTCACCTGTGTCTTATTTCACTAACCTGTGTTCTGTTGGTAATCAGCTGTAATGTAGGCCTATTTAAGCCAGTTTCTCAGTTCATTCTTTTTCAGATCATCTGCTCACTTTTCCCCGTTTTTGTGTTTGTTCCTGATTGTGCACATTAAAGATTCTGCATTTGAGCCTGTTGCCTGCAAGTATCTGCTTTTGGGTCCACCTGCTCCTCTCTCATTCAGAAACTTTAAATACCAAAAAAATTCTTACATGAAAATTGATTTTGTTACAGTGTGTCACTACATTATATACTGATGTTGATTAGTGCTCTGCATGTTAGATATTACCATCCCAAAAAGTTGTAACATTGTTTTGTGTTTTGTGTCAATATTCAGCTTACTGTGAACTGCAACAGAGACCGGGTACTCCATGAGGTTGGTCCCTGATACCACCATGCAGGTGAAGGTCTTTTGGTCTTTGAGTGAGGCCTGAGTGATGAGCAAGCTGTACTTCTCATCAATGCTGACTCGCTGGGCATATTCGTCCGTGGCCTGAACTATGGCCTTGTTGTTGCGGGCCTGTTTGATTAGCAGATCACCGGGAGTGCCATCGTCTTTTTCCTGATGCGTGACAAGCCAGAGAGAAGAGACAAAAATAACTTAAAAAAAAAAAAAAAAATCTGTGCATCACAGTTTCTTATCCACAAGGTATAATTATATTCTACTTGAATAGATCTGTTTAAAAATTTATTATGCACTATCAAACAAATCAATCAACGAGCCTCCAAAGAACATGTAACTGTTGTATAATTAATAACACCATTAAAACAAATCTTAATAGGTACACATTAAATAGTCAATTTAAATTTTCTCCTGTATTATTAGTAAGCAGCATGATAGACTATTACAACATATAATACATTTTTTGGAAGGTTTTATTAAAGACAATTGTTCTTATCCCTCTGAAGTAATTTCTAAAAGTTTCTCATTGAAATTACATTAGCATCTGTGCCGCTTTTTTAGCATCTGCACCTACATTATACACACAGTTTTAAGATTTGCGAGACTGCATTTTCCAGCCACTCTAAACTTTGTTAACTGTTTATTTAGCATAAGAGAAGTGGGATAATTCTCTCTTTATTTTTTTAATGTATCAGAAAAATTAAATTCAAAAGCACCTAATTTGGAGGTACCTTGTGTTCAAGTTCAAAAGTTTAAATTTTAAAAGTTGCATACAATTGAAAAAAGCAAAGTGGAAAAAAAGGCTCAAATTAGTACTTAAGTACGTTACGAAATACACTTAATTACACTCCACCAAAGCCTATAAGACAGATAGGAACTAGACTAGCAAACTAAGATGATTCTGATGTGAAAAAGAAGTGTTCTCAGACTGCTCCCTTGGCACAAAATATATACATAAAAATAAAGATCTGGCATCTTTACACAGGATTTTTCTTTTCTCTTTTTTCAGTAAACACTGCATAATTTCTAGAGGAGATAATGATATTTGTATCATGAACAGCACATCATTGAATGTAAAATGACAACCAAACCAAGAAAAAAAAACTGTAAAGATCCCCTCTGATGAACAAAGTTTCTATGTGGCACCAACACATGCTGCGCTCTTCAGCTATGTAAGCTTTGAAAAAAATGGACATTGTTTGGGCTGTACATTTTGCACACAAACAAAAGAAAACCAGAGGGATATGACGATGGACTGACAGAGTTAAACACCAAGTTATAAGAGAAAGCATATTTTGAAAAAAAAAAAATATATATATATATTTTTTTTTCATTTGAGTCAACATCAATTCAGTCAAGTCATGCCCCCCTTAGTTACTGTTGCTAAGTCCGACAAACTGTCAGAGTCAGCATGGCGCTGCCACTGTCTTTAACTGAACTCCCTGGAGAAAAATTGCGTAATTTTTGAGGAAAAAAAAAGCAACTTCAGACAGAAGCAGAGAGGTTTACAGTATGCAGTTGAAGGATATATTCGGGCTGTCAGAGTGACTTAGCAAGGAAACAATGTGAAAAAAATAAACACTGAAGGTAAAGCCTACCAATCATAGTAATGTTAACATTACAGTGGCTTTAAAACTTATGTGTCACTTTATTTTTAAAACAAGCATGGACTGTCGTAATGATTTAGGACATGCCATTTCGAACAAGGGGAGGACATGTCTTTTTGTATATTAATGTTAAAACAATGAAGTTGGGCTTTTGTGTCGGGTTAGACTTTGAGTTAAACACTGCAAACTATTGAGAGTAGCTATTTCCAGACTGCAGCCACTGACTTCAGCTTAGCTGGTTAGGCTTGCTAGCGCTCATAAAAGCTATAGCCTAAGTAACTCAAATTAACTGGCTAATGTCTGCTTAGAACAATGTAACATGACCTCAGTGTTTATCGAAAGGTTACAGAAGAAGACATAATGTTAGCTGTGCTTGTGTAACTGTGACGGGTTCAATGGGGAGTGAGGACGTGCAAACAGTTTTGCCAAGAGCATAACATTACACTTTTTAGCATTTAATTTTGGAAAGGTAAAGAACGTAAATCTCCTTCGAACTTTGCCGAATAACAAGCATCAGGTTTAAAAGTGCCCCAGCCACAACGTTTAACCCCAACAACCTCAAAATCCACAGAAAAAGCCTGGAAATGACAAAAACCTGAAAAGATTGTATGAGTTTCAATGGAGCACAGCCATGTAGTTGTCGGACCCTTGAGCAGAGCTGGCAGATGCTGTGGTCTGATTGTTCTGTTTGCATTAGAGGGCAGAGCTTTGCGAAATGTCAATCATCCTGGTTACTGAGGACATCATTAAGGGGAAAAAAAAAAAAAAACTTCAGAGGCCCTGTCAGTTCCAAAGTGTCACAGTCTGTGTTTCCTGGTACAGTACATTCAGTCAGTTTCACTCACTAAGCTCATTCACTGACTCTGCCACGCCCCCGCTCCACTCTGCTCTGCTGCAATCAGGACAGTCACACACACACACACACACACACCTGTCATTCAGCCCCGCTGTCATCAGGTAATCAGCTCACACCTGTTTTCCATTGACTCTGTTCAAGTGTGGCTCTCCAGACAGAGACACCAATGGTTGCCTCAAGTACCCAAGCCTCCAGAGTCCCAAGTTCCTAGCTGACAACACAAACCTTAGTTCCAGGTAGCTAGCCACCAGCCTCCTGCCAGTTCCAGTTTCTCAGTCTGCTGGCACAAACCCAGTCAGTTTGTTGCCACATCTTTCCCTCGACTCACCTTGTGAGAAGGACTCTTGCCATCGTTCAGCCTCACTGCTGCCCATTTCTTCAGCCTCAGCTGCCCAGCCTTTGCTGTCCAGTGCCTCCAAGACCCTGCTGCTCAGCCCCACACCTGATGTCATGCCTGTTCCTCTTCCAGTGTCAGGGGTCCTGGCTGGTGCCATCCTGTTATGGCGTCAGGGGCCCTAGTTGACACTCCTGCTGTCCCTGTGTCAGGAGGGTGCCCTCCAGTCGCTGGCCATCTGCATAAAGCTTCAGCCACTTGTCGCAGGCCCTGTGCTCCTGCTGCTAGACTCCAGTCCTAGCAGCTCCTGCTGCTACTCCATAAAAATGTATCTCACTAGAAAATAAGGGGCTATATAAGGCAACTACAGCACAAACCTTTACATTATTTAGAATGTAGGCAGTGGCGGAAGGATAAAACCTCTGCCGCCAGCCTCCAGGTCTGCACTCTTGCCACTAGTCTCCAGCTTTGCACCCTTGCCGTTTGCCTCCGGTCCTGTACTCACTGTCGACCCCAGCAAGTGCAAGTACAGCAAGTGCACCTCTTTGACCGTCCTCCTGCTCCGTACTCTGGTCTCCAGTCCCCAGCTATGCACCTCTGCTATTGGTCCGGGTTCTGCGCTCTTGCCACTGGTTCCCAGTCTTGCCCCCTTGCCACCGGCCTCCTGTCAAGCATTTGTGACGCTGGCTCCCAGTCTTGCCTCCTGTCGCCGGCTTACAGTCTTGCACTCCCGTCACCAACCTCCAGGACTGCACCTCTGTCACCAGCCTCCACCTCTGCACCCCTGCTGCTGGCCCCTGGATCTGCACTCTTGCTGCAGGCCCCTAGTCTTGTACTCCTGTTGCCGCATTGCATTAGAATAGCTTTGGAGACTCCAAAAACCAAGATTCCACCTGACTCGACGATATGGATTTTGGGAGATATAAAAGGCCTGAATATGAGCTTTACTAAAAATATTTTGTGTTATTTGTGGGTACAGCCGGTAAAAAGTGCATTCTGCAGATTTGGAAATCAGAGCTTCCTCCTTTGCAGAGACAATGGTTATATGAATTAACATCCTATAGCACACCTGAAAAAATCCTATTCGATGTGAGGAGGAATCCAGAAAAATCTGAAAAAATATGGCACTCTTTTCTGGCTCTACTACCATCATTACATCCTCTTAACTGGCGTGTTTGTGTAAAATCTGCTCCCTTTCTTATCACACAATTTACTTGGTGTTTGTGTTGTGTACTTTATCAACACGTGGGACATCATACCTTGCTTGATGTATTTTAGTTTCTCAGTTGTAACTATAGGAGAATTAGGGATATGTGTGGGGGATGGTAAGGGGTATTGTATTTGCTTGTATTTGTTCTTTTGTTTGTTTGTTAACGATTATGTAAAATAGCTTTAATACAGACATCTTTGTAAATAAATTAAAAGATATATTGAATAAAGTTGATATGACTTAAAATATAAATACTACATTAATTTTGTTCCTTATTGTTCGACCCTGTCCAAGTTGGTCCCTCAACTCTCTCTCTCTCTCTCTATGTACATATATATATATATATGTATACACACACATATATATATATAACACACAAGACACACAAACTACTTGTCTTCCTAGTTTTTCGAGCTGGGGGATCTCAGTTTTGCTAAACAGATACAGTCATGTCTGGGACAATTAATGTTATTTAAAGCATTGAAAAGCAGTCTCCTTTTTGATATTATCACTTGTTATCACTGGTTGCCAGTTAAAAATTCAAGTCTCTAGTGCAGGGACTGCGCCTCTGATGTGTCCGGTAATGCAATGACAGTGCAGGAATTGTTCAGCCGAGGGGGAAAGATGTGGTGGCGCCTCCAGAGGGCTTCTATATTCACAGTCGTCCTCCAGTGGGCATCCATCTTCACAGACATCCTCCAGGCTGTCCTCCAGAGGGGTTCCACCTTCACTGCCAGCTCCCAGGATGTCTTCCAGAGGCCTCCGACCTCCTAAAGGTTTCTGCCTCTGTCGCTGCCCTCCTGAAGGTTTCCACTTCTGTTGCTGGTCTCCAGAGGAGTTCTCCCTTTTTCAGCATCCTCCAAGCCATCCTCTGGACCTGCACATCACCTTTGTTCTTCCCTTTGGCCATCTGCCTGTGGCTATTCTGTTTGGTCCTGTTCTGACCTTGGGACATTTGCCCCTGTCACTGCCAGAATATCCTTTGCTGTTCCTCATGCAAGATTCTCTCTACACAGCCACCACTGCGCACCGGGCTTCTGGTGCAGTGTCCTGAAATTGTTTATTCGGGTCAACAAAAAGAGAAAGAGGGTCGCACTCGGAGGCTAAATGTCAATATTCACATTAAATTTTATTTATTTATTTAATTTTAATGTGAATATTTTTTGTTCAATCGTATATAGGAACCCTTGACTAAATAAAGAAATGTGTATAAGTTTCTTGGGAGACGAGAGTGTGTCTAGGAAGCTGTGCAGTACACTTTGCGTTTCCATTCTACGTGAGGACTGAGTGATTGCTGATCTCCCTCCCTCTGTGAACACACTGATGTGGCTGAAAATGTTTTGTGTTTTTCTGCTATTAAAACGGAGTAAAAGAAATCTTTTTGACATTTAGCCTCTGTGTGCGACCCTCTCTCTCTATTTTTGTTGACCTCATGCAAGATTCTCTCCATTTGGATCTCCAGTTGCCAACTCAGCCTGTCTTTGAATCTCCTTCATCGCCAGTTCCATGGTAAATCACCAAGCCCTCCATACTAGACTTTGAGACTTTGCCTTGTTTCTTCAAGTTCCTGTTCACTTGTGACTTTCAGTTGTTGTACTGCTTTGGCATTTCAAAAGAGTTTTGCTGCACTGCCGTTTTCCTGTGGAGATACGTTAAGAGTACTGCTGTTTCCCTATGGATATAAGTTGAGAATTCATTTGTCCCATTATCCACTGTTGATTCCTGCCTGTCGGTATCATCGCCTGTGGGAATAGTAAAGGACACTTTGAACTGTAGTCCTAAGATCTGTGTATGCATTTGGGCCTACTTGATCTGAAGACCATTTAGCCATAATTTGATGCCTATTTTAAGATTATATGTATGCATTTATAAAGATGTGAGTGTACTGTCAATTTAGTTGTCAGATGGACTAATGTACTATCATCTTGATGGAATGACGTTGAAAAAATATATTTGCAGTTAATTCTATAGTCACATTCTTGGTATGGAGTGCCCTTAAGACGAGCAAAAAGTAAGAATGATCCAGTCAGTTTCATGCCTCCACAGTGTCTCTGCACAGCAAAAAGTATACACATAGAAAACAATATTAATAGAGAAAAGTGTAAGGAAAAAACTGTCAAGCCTATTGGGTCTTCAGTGATGAATTTGATGAGGGAGCTACATAATGTTGTGACACAGATAGCCAAACTGTTGTTGTATGTATGTATACCAAAGAGCATATGTGTTGTTTGTGACAATGACTGACTCTGCTGTTTACTTATTTATTTATTTACTCTTTTATATATAAGCATTCCCATTAAGTGTGTTTTTGCATATGTTTCATTTTATGCTTTTATTCATTCATACATATTTTTAATTTGCTTCTGTGATATCCTTATTAAAAAAAACCTTCTTTTTTTTTTTTGAATGAATCTGGGTTATTTGCATCATTTTTAATGAGAATTTTCTCATTAAAAACTATGCAAACGCTTGTGTTTCACATACATATTGCCATGTCTCTCATCCCATTGGGCGATAGTTTCATGTATTTCTCATGATTCAAAGAAAATCATAGTTTGAAAAGCAAAAATGTGTTATCTGAAATTGTGCATAAGCCTTAAGTCAAAGATAGTCTAATGATTTAATATGGTTCATTATTACTCTTCTCTCAGTCATTGAGTATCCTATGGAAGTAAGTCTGAATACTTCATAGGCAGTGTTGAGAGACAGTATCTATCTACTTACATATTTCCACTTGATAAACATTAGATCGTCTGGTGCTGGAGCTCCACTGTTGCATGGTATAGCAATAGTCTCTCCATAAGAGGCAGTCACGTTGTCTGTACCCCACACTACAATAAAAAAGCAACAGACAGTTACAATTAATTGAAATATCACAAGACCTACTGAAGAGAGCAATTACACTGCTTGATTCATTCATATGTGTGCAACAACAGTGGTCCTGTTTGCACTGAATATTTCTGAACTGGAGCCTCACTGGCCAAATCTTGGGCAATGAAGTAAGCAATATGTGCTCCCTCCTACCTGTAGTACTGCAATGTTGTGTTGGTTCACTTTTAGCACCAAATACTCATGAAGAGCTTTATCACAGTCTGACATTACAACATTACAAAAAACAAAAGTGTGAAACCCCTTTGGGACACACTTTTATCTGACTGGGAGAAACCTGATGCCTTAGATTTTTCTGATTTGCTTTAGAACAGAGGTAAAGTGATAAGAACAGAGGAGGAAAAGTTTGAGGAGTTTTCAAACAACCTTAAAGAGGAGTGGTTGGACTCGACAAAAATGAATGGGTGTGAAAAAAGTGAATGAAGCTACTCCAAATGTCAAGACACCAATTTTTAAGCATTCCTCCAAGTTTGATTGTGCAAGATATCTTTCTCAGTGGGTCAAGCTCAGTGCTCCTTGTGCAATGCCACAGCAAAACCATTTTCTCTGTTTGAAACGCAACAAAGTGCTACCACAGCTTAGAGAAGAGAGAAAAACGGGGAACTTTGCCTTTCTGAAATATCAGGGTTCCTTCCAGTGTATTCCCTACAATGGCCCCTCGTCTGGCCAAGCATCGGGGATTATTATTATTATCTTTAACTAATGTTACAGTTACAGCAGGCAGCTTGGTTGGAAATCTCACAGTAACAAGCTATCTGTTTAAACAACAAAACATGAATGCACTCAAACAGTAGGTCTGACATCAGTGTGCAAAGTTTCATCAGACAATTAGCCAATAAAAATAAGATGCAGCATTCAAACACAAGGCTACAGGTTCTCGTTAACACCTCCAATTTAGACACACCAGTTAGCAAGCTAAATCATTTAATAGCCAATTTTTTTTTTCTTACCGATGATGATGATAATCATTTTTCTGAACTTTTATTGTAGCGAGGTGAGAGCGGCATGGCTATTTTGAATAAAACACACGACTCATTTGCATAAGCCTAACACACACTGCAAATTAAATAGGCCAACACACCCCTACACTGTAGTGTAAAATTTACTGAACCCTATAATTTTCATGTCAGCTACATGTGAAGAAATCAACAGTGTTTGTAAGCTATTATTTGATTCATTCAAGTTTTTTTCTCCACCTACCGCAGTGATCATGAGCCCTGCATAGAGTTTTTAGCTGCGTGCAGGGCAGGGGTTGATTTAGATTGATTTACTTATTATTATTTATAATCCAATCAGCCAAAATATATTTTATGACCTCACTAGATGAGCCTTGCTTTCTCTCAACTTTGGCAGCAGAATTAGATCAGTTAAATTGGATATGCCTTCTAAGTCATATATCTCTTCTTATCACTTCCAAAAGAAATCCCACAGAACCAATTTACAGAATGGGATAAACATATCTCTCGATTTATATGGAATGAAAAGAGGCCAAGGGTTAATTTCTCTACTTTCTGGCTACTGGACGAGAGGGGAGGCATAGCCCTTCCATCTTTAAGAGATTATTATTTGTCAGCTCAGTTAAGTTTTGTTTTTGTTTTGTGTATGTGTGTGTGGGGTGGGGGGGCATCTTAAAACACTGAGCACTGAATTAACAATCTACTTAAGCTAGTCTTGGCATGAGATATTGAATTCATTGCTGTTAATATGGATTCTAAAAGTAGTATCAAAGTGTGGAGGACTGAAACTGCCAAAATCATTAATAAATAACTCAGTAAAAAAAAAAAAAAAAAGGCAAAAATACCACTTTTTATTTAACTTTCCATTTAATTTTCTATTTTATCAATTCAATCATTTTTAAATTTTGTCTTGTTTATTTATGTTTTAATTCCCTACAGTCAGTCCTGCTGACTGTATGACTTCTCTAGACCATACCCCTCTCTTCTCGTTTCTTTCCTCTTCACTTACAGTGAGGTACTAGATGCACTTAAATCCACAGATTCCAGGACCTTTACTGGAGAGGATCAGTTAGATCCCTTTTCAATTAAGTTTGCTGCTCCGTTTATTTCTCAGCAATTACTGCATATATTTAATCTATCTATCTCAACGGGAAAAATTCCTAGCATCTGGAAAACTGCACATGGAATTCCACTACATAAAAGTGGTGCTACAGATAATTTAATTGGTTGTTAATTAATAATTTAATTTAATTTAATTTTTCCAACCTCCCCTGTCTTGCAAATGTCCTGGAACCTTGGTAAATACTTAAGTCCTTTCTCTCCACCCACTCAGTACTAAAATCATTTCTGTCTGGTTTCAGGGCCAATCATAGTACAGTGTCAGCTGTTAGAGTTGTCACTAACGACACAGTATCTGCACTTGGACAAGAAAAATCATTGTGCTGCTCTATTCATAGATCTGTCTAGGGTGTTTGATACAGTCAACCATCATCTACTCCTGCAAAGACTATCTAGCATCGGTCTTGATGGACCGGCTTGTGCATGGTTCCAGGATTACCTGTCTGGTAGAAGTCAATGTGTGAAGTTGGGCTACACTCTACATTGCCAGTGACTAAAGGAGTGCCACAAGGTTTCATTCTTGGTCCTGTCCTTTTCACTATTTACTCTGACAACATTGTCTCTTCATTGAAATGGGTGTTAAGCCCATCTATATGCAGTTGACACAATTTTATCTGCATCATTAGTTCTGTACAGCTGGCAATTGAGAACCTACAACTTGCTTTTAATGCTGTCCAGGAATGTCTTTCTACCCTAAAACTGGTTCTCAATACTAATAAAATTCATGCTTTTTTCCTGAGCTACAAATATTAATGCAAAGGTATGCACATATCAACTTTATGCGGGTCATACATTAAGAGATTTACTGAATATAAATATCTTGGAATTTGGCTCGATGAAAAATCTACTTTTAAATATCATGTGGACAACCTTACTTTCACATCACTACAGAAAACTGACTCCCTGTACAGAAACAGATCCATCTTTCCACTGTTTAGCAGTGAGAGGATCATTGAAGCAGTGTTTATATCAGTTTTAGATTATGGTGATGTCATATATGGGTATGCTGCACCATCTACTCTTAAAATCTTGGACTCGGTCTACCACGCTGCCCTTAGATTCATCACTGGCAAGAGATATAACACTCACCACTGTGTCCTCTATGACAAGGTTGGCTGGCCTTCCTTGTCTGAGAGGCACAACAAACAGTGGTTCTTATTTCATTTTAAAGCACTTATCGGTAAATTTCCTCTACACATAACAACTGTGTTGGGTGCTACAGACCAGCTACCTATGTAACCTATTCCAGCATGGTTCCCTTAGTTTGCACTGAACTATGAAGGACAGCTTCTCTGTCAATGTGCCTAGTTCATGGAATGACCTCAAAACCACGCTTATACTTGAGGTTCTCCCCTCTCTTGGAGCATTTATGACTTTGGTTACCAACCACTGCTACTCAGACTGTACCTGTTATGTTTGATTTTTTGCTTGATCACCTCTGCAACTCTTGTACTCTGCCATATATTATTTTTTAGTATGGTGTTGCGATTTCTCTGTTTATTGTGTTTAAAATACTTTGATTGTGTTATAATATTTTTAATAATAATAATAATAATATTTGATCTCCTTGTCACTGTGAAAGAGAGCAAACTCAGTGTCTTAAAAGGTCATAAAGACTGATGATGGAACACTACAACTGCAGCTCACATTTTATTTCACTTGTTGTTGCTCTCTATTTTAAGGCCAGTTTACACATCACTGTTGCAGCGAAAGCTGCAGCAGTGTTAACTGGTCCATCTCAGCTCTACTCAAGCTGGCTGACGGTGTGGTATATAGACACTATTGTCGCCAAAGGACATTTTTAGAAAGTAAGGCATGTCACTTGTTTCAACAGCCAGTCAGCTTGTAGCGATGTCACCTGTCACTAAAAGAACAACGTAGAGCAGCCAGTAGGAACATGTGTTCTCTAAAATTACTAATTGTTCGAGTGTCCAGTCACACTCTGAATACAGAACCTGGCCTAAATACAAAGCCAAGGAGAGGTGTAGAAGTCTAGCATTCCTTTAGACCAGCTGAATTCCAATATGCTGAAATGTTAATATTTAAATTTTTGCCCAGTGCTACCAAAGATAAAAAGCCTACCCCAGCGTTACCTGTACATTGTTGTTAAATTGTTATATATATTATATCATTTTGTGTATGTGTTTAGTCTCAGAATGGCTGGAGAGGTAACTTTCTCATTAACCTGCCGTAATTTAAGTACATAAAATTATACAATTTCAATTGGAAATGTATCCTAATATCCCTTTAATTAATGAAAAACACATTAGTTTTTATCTTAGAAGCACATGTGGTCCTTGGGGGAAAAAAGCAAGCAAACAGACATTAATGCACCAGACCAATAAAAGTTTCAGCAAATAAATGACGTACTGCGAGTTGAGAGGTGCTTGGTCTCGGCTCATCCTGTTTTAAATATGGTGGCCAAGTTACAAACTTTATTATACTATGGCTAAACAGTACACTTAAATATGTTTCTAAAACATTTGAGGGGAGAATAATGCAATGCAGTAACATATACTTGATTTATTGTTCATAAGCACCACCGTGACTGACAGTTTTAAGATTAAGATTAAGATTAAGATTCCTTTATTAGTCCCACAGTGGGGAAATTTGCAGTGTTACAGCAGCAAAAGAG